>SJYX01006271.1:81208-129047 GCA_006410675.1 Oreotragus oreotragus | reverse complement strand
AGGGAGGCCTGGCGTGCTGCGATTCATGGGGTCGCAAAGAGTCGGACACGACTGAGTGACTGAACTGAACTGAATTGAACTGAAATACTGCTAATTCTCTAAGAGACTGGCTTTTCTTAAGAATTTATCACTAAAATATTTAAGTGGCCCATGTGAGAGGATTGAAATACGTTTTCTTCTTCATCCACATTCCTCTAGACAACACAGGAGAAACTACCCAGAAGTGATGATAAGGCACACCCAGCTGGAGAGGTGAGACATTTTCACCACCTGGGATGGATATGTTGCCTAAGCTGTGGAGGTTGTGGGGAAATGGGGCTCTTTCCATGGATTCCTGCAAGGAAGTGTAAAGTTTCCCAGTAACAGGTAACTGTCTTCATAGTGACTTCACAAAGTCTGGAAGACAAGATCCCCTGGCCTAGAAAAGGTTAAGGTTAAGGGCTGAAGAAATGGTGATGAGGGCCTATGAGAATAGATGAGTTTTTATATTTTTATGAATGAAGGAGAATTGTTACATTTAAATTGATTTGCTAGGTTATTACAGTAAGATACACATACAATTTACCATCTTAATAATTTACAAGTGTACCATCCAGTGGCATTGAAAGTACATTCGCAATGTTGTGCAACCATCATCACTATTTCCAGAATTTTTTTTTTTTTTAAACTGTACTCATTTAAACAGTAACTCCACATTTCCTCCTCCTGTCAGCCCCTAGTAACCTCTATTATACTTTTTATCTCTATAAACTTGCCTGTTCTACCTACTTTGCAAGAACAGAACAAGATATATTTGTTCTTTTGTGTCTGAGATTTCACGTAGTATAACATATTCAGGTTCATCCATGCTGTAAGCATGTATCAGGACTTCATCTCTTTTTGTTGACAAATAACATTCCACTGTATAGATATGCCGCATTTTGTTTATCCATTTATCTGCTGATGGACATTTGGGTTGTCTGGATTATATTTTGGCTATTGTGAATAATGCTACAACAAACACTTGTGTACAGGTTTTTGCCTAGATATATGTTTTAAATTTTCTTGAGTTTGTGTCCCTGAATGGAATTTCTGGGTGATACAGTAACTCTACGTTTAACTTTTAGGGAACTGCCAGACTGTCCAAAGCAGCTGCATCATTTTACTTTCCCACCAGTACCGTGTAAGAGCGTATGAAGGTTCCACTTTCAACACTTGTTAATATTTTTTTTTCATTCTAATCTTCCTACTGAATGTGAAGTAGAATCTCATGTGGTTTAGGCTTGCATTTGCCTGAGCTCTAATGAAGTTGAGCATCTTTTCATGTGCTTTTATCTTCATCATAATAACTGCTTAATGTCCTTGTCTGCTAATTCTAAAATCTGTGTCAGTTCTGGCTTGGTTTTGATTGATTCATTTTTTAAGTGATATATTTTCCTGCCTCTTGGCATATGTGCAAATTTTTGCTTAGTTGCCAGACATTCTGAATTTTATTTCTTGGGGTCTGGATATTTTTTTAATCTTATAAATGTTGTTAAGGTTTGCTCTAGGACATAGTTAAATTACTTAGAACTCTTGGATCCTTTCGGGTCTTGCTTTTTCTTCATTAAAAAATTAAGATGTAATTTCTATATAACACTGTATCAGTTTTGGTTAGATAAATAATGTTTTGAAATGTACATATATTACAAAATGATCACCACAATAAATCTAGTCAACAGCCATCACCACATATAGTTTAAATTTTTTCCTTGTAATGAGAACTTTTAAGATTTACTCTCTTAGCAACTTTCAAATACACAATACAGTATTATTCACTATAGTCAACAAGTGATAACATTACATCCCCAGGCATTCTGACCACCTTCACCCATTTAAATACCTCATTCCCAATGTCTAGCAACCACCAGTCTGTTCTGTGTGCTCTGGGGTTTCTGCTTTTAGATTCCACATAAAAGTGAGGTCATAAGGCATTTGTCTTTCTCTGTCTGAGTCACTTCACTTAGTGTATAATATGCCCTCGAGGTTCAAACATGCTGTTGCAAATGGCAAGATTTTCTTCTCTTTTATGGCTGAGTAATATTCGACTGTGTATATACACCAGATATTCTTCATCCATCTATGGACACTTCAGTTCAGTTCAGTTCAGTCGCTCAGTCGTGTCCGACTCTTTGCGACCCCATGAATCGCAGCACGCCAGGCCTCCCTGTCCATCACCATCTCCCGGAGTTCACTCAGACTCACGTCCATCGAGTCGGTGATGCCATCCAGCCACCTCATCCTCTGTCATCCTCTTCTCCTCCTGCCCCCAATCCCTCTCAGCATCAGAGTCTTTTCCAATGAGTCAACTCTTCGCATCAGGTGGGCAAAGTACTGGAGTTTCAGCTTTAGCATCATTCCTTCCAAAGAAATCCCAGGGTTGATCTCCTTGCAGTCCAAGGGACTCTCAAGAGTCTTCTCCAACACCACAGTTCAAAAGCATCAATTCTTCAGTGCTCAGCTTTCTTTACAGTCCAACTCTCACATCCATACATGACCACAGGAAAAACCATAGCCTTGACTAGAAGGACCTTAGTCAGCAAAGTAATGTCTCTGCTTTTCAATATGCTATCTAGGTTGGTCATAACTTTCCTTCCAAGGAGCAAGCGTCTTTTGATTTCATGGCTGCAATCACCATCTGAAGTGATTTTGGAGGCCCCCAAAATAAAGCCTGACACTGTTTTCCACTGTTTCCCCGTCTATTTCCCATGAAGTGATGGGACCAGATGCCGTGATCTTCATTTTCTGAATGTTGAGCTTTAAGCCAACTTTTTCACTCTCCTCTTTCACTTTCATCAAGAGGCTTTTTAGTTCCTCTTCACTCTCTGCCATAAGGGTGGTGTCATCTGCATATCTGAGGTGATTGATATTTCTCCCAGCAATCTTGATTCCAGCTTGTGCTTCTTCCAGCCCAGCGTTTCTCATGATGTACTCTGCACAGAAGTTAAATAAGCAGGGTGACAATATACAGCCTTGACGTACTCCTTTTCCTATTGTCTGTTGTTCCATGTCCAGTTCTAACTTGCTTCCTGGACACTTAGCCTGCTTCTATGTCTTGGCTATTGTAAACAATGTTGCAATGAACAGAGAGGTGTATATATCCTTTTGAGTTAATGTTTTCTCTTCCTTTAGATAAAGGATTGTATGGTAGTTCATGTTTTGATAATAGCCATCCTAACAGATGTGAGGTGATAGCTCACTGCGGTTTAGAGTTGCATTTCCCCGATGATTAGTGATATCCTACCTTTTCATGTAGCTGGGTCTTGCTTTTAAGATTTGCTGGGTGGGATCAGAGCAGAGCTCAGCCCATGGCTAATTCCTCTCCACACGTGATGCAAGACCTTTCTGAATACTCTACCAGCTGTCTCTTATACACATCTAGATGTGTATAAGAGACAGGTCCAAGGGACTCTCAAGAGTCTTCTCCAACACCACAGTTCAAAAGCATCAATTCTTCAGTGCTCAGCTTTCTTTACAGTCCAACTCTCACATCCATACATGACCACAGGAAAAACCATAGCCTTGACTAGAAGGACCTTAGTCAGCAAAGTAATGTCTCTGCTTTTCAATATGCTATCTAGGTTGGTCATAACTTTCCTTCCAAGGAGCAAGCGTCTTTTGATTTCATGGCTGCAATCACCATCTGAAGTGATTTTGGAGGCCCCCAAAATAAAGCCTGACACTGTTTTCCACTGTTTCCCCGTCTATTTCCCATGAAGTGATGGGACCAGATGCCGTGATCTTCATTTTCTGAATGTTGAGCTTTAAGCCAACTTTTTCACTCTCCTCTTTCACTTTCATCAAGAGGCTTTTTAGTTCCTCTTCACTCTCTGCCATAAGGGTGGTGTCATCTGCATATCTGAGGTGATTGATATTTCTCCCAGCAATCTTGATTCCAGCTTGTGCTTCTTCCAGCCCAGCGTTTCTCATGATGTACTCTGCACAGAAGTTAAATAAGCAGGGTGACAATATACAGCCTTGACGTACTCCTTTTCCTATTGTCTGTTGTTCCATGTCCAGTTCTAACTTGCTTCCTGGACACTTAGCCTGCTTCTATGTCTTGGCTATTGTAAACAATGTTGCAATGAACAGAGAGGTGTATATATCCTTTTGAGTTAATGTTTTCTCTTCCTTTAGATAAAGGATTGTATGGTAGTTCATGTTTTGATAATAGCCATCCTAACAGATGTGAGGTGATAGCTCACTGCGGTTTAGAGTTGCATTTCCCCGATGATTAGTGATATCCTACCTTTTCATGTAGCTGGGTCTTGCTTTTAAGATTTGCTGGGTGGGATCAGAGCAGAGCTCAGCCCATGGCTAATTCCTCTCCACACGTGATGCAAGACCTTTCTGAATACTCTACCAGAGGAACCCTGAGGTTTCTTTAGTCTGGCTGGCGGGGGAGGCACTATCTCCAGCGCAGTGGCGCTCCGGGCACTGCCACCTTTCATTCTTCCAGGTGCTTTGTTTTGCCCTCCTCTGGCAGTTCCCTCACATGCAGATGCTGATGAGTATTCAGCTCAGTATTTGAGATGGAATATGTTCAGTTCTCTCAGGTCTTCTTTCTGGGTAACTCTACTTTCAAATATTCTGTCACGACAGTCCTAGTCACCCGGGTCTCTCTGGACTCTTAGCTCCATTTCCTCAGCTCAGCAGGTGTGCTGGGCTCTGCCGGCATGCCCTCTCCCTGCACCACAGCTCTGCAGACTCTCTCCAGGCAGCAAGCTGGGACACACCTGAGGCTCACCTTGCTTCCCATCTCTCAGACATCACGGCCCTGTGCGTGTTATATAGTAACTTGCGTATTAGTTATATCATTTGCCTGCTTTTTGGTTGTTTTTGGCAGGAGAGCAAATCTCCACATTGGTTGGAAGTGAAAGATTTAACTAATTTTTCTCCTGGGTATGGGTTACATGTTCCCACTTCTTCCTATGAATAGCAACTTCTGATTGGATGCTAGAAGCTATGGATTTTACATTTAATTCTGGATTTGTTCCATCTTTTCAATAAATGTCGTAATTTCTTTTTAGTTGTTCTCATGTCCCCATCCTCCCTGAGTTCTGATTTCTGTCTCCCCTCAACTCAGCAAGATTGCCAGGCTCAGTCTGGGTTCCCCCTCTCTTTCCTGCAGTTTGGACATTGTCTCCAGGCAGAAAGCCTGAGAGGTGATAGCACTCATCTTAGGGATCAAGTCTGCGTTTGCTCTGTCGGAAGACTTATTTCAAACATTTTGCTCAGTTTTCCAGTTGTTGCGGAGGGTAATTCTGGACCCTTTTATTCCCTTACGATCACAAGTGGAAATGATCTGCTGGATCATTTTGATTAGCGTGGTGTTGCTTGTTCATTTTTATAATTCTTTTCCTTCTTTCAACAAACATTACATACATACTTAGTCTATAATCTACTATCTGAAGTTCCTGCTGTCTAAATCCGTTTTCTGTTTCTAATCATTCTCATTCATGGTGGTTTATTTCCTTAAGTGGCTCGTGATTTTTTTTTTTTTATGAGCACATATTTAGTTGATCTTTATTAACCTGTGAAAAATTTGCACTTACATGTTGGATGTTTTCCTTTAAAGATTATTAGCATATGACTCTGCAAGGAGCCAGGGTATGCTATTGACTTAGAACTTCTTTAGACCCATTCAGGGTCTTCTCAATAAAGGATTCTTCAGTTTCTCTCCTAGTCATTTCCCTTCCTCAATGGATGCTATTAACATAAGCCCTGAGGGGAGAGCCTGATTTTCATATGTGCTTACTGCTCATACCACTTCAGTTTCAGCCCTTGGATGAGTCCATTTCCTTTTGCAAAGGGCCCTCACAGTATCTAGGGCACCATGCTTCCAGAAGTAGAAACTTGGATTTCCCATTTCATCTCTTGTTGGTACCCTGAACACAGGCTTCAACTTTGACTTCTATTTGCAACATCTCTGAATTTAGACTTCCAGCTTTAATATTTCCCCCATGTTTTAAACTGATGTTCCCAAATGCTTATTTGACATATCCATCTGGTAGATGTATCTATGATTTATTTACACGCAACATATCCAAATTAAAGTACCTATTTCTCTTCTTTTTTTGTCTTAAAAATATGTTCAGTTCAGTTCAGTCGCTCAGTCGTGTCCGACTCTTTGCGACCCCATGAATTGCAGGACGCCAGGCCTCCCTGTTCATCACCAACTCCCGGAGTTCACTCAGACTCGCGTCCATCGAGTCAGTGATGCCATCCAGCCATCTCACCCTCAGTCGTCCCCTTCTTCTCCTGCCTCCAATCCCTCCCAGCATCAAAGTCTTTTCCAGTGAGTCAACTCATATGTTAATTTAATATAATTTTAGACTTACAAGAATAGTAGACAGAATCCCCAACTAATCTTCACTGAGCTTCTCCTAATGTTAATATCTTACAGAACAGTTATTGAAACCAGGAAATTAACATTGTTGCAATGCTGTTAGCTAAACTTCAGACTTTACTCATATTTCCCCATCTTTCCAGTAAAATTTTCTTCCTGTACCAATATAATCCCACATTTCAATTAGTTGTCCTGTCTCCTTCAGTTCAGCTCAGTCGCTCAGTCGTGTCCGACTCTGCGACCACATGGACTGCAGCACACCTTAGTTTCCTCCAAACTGCGACCATTTCTCTATCCTAATATCTTCTGTGACCTTGATACATTCCTTGATACATTTGGAGAGTACCAGTTAAGCAGTCTGTAGAATCTTCCTCAATTTGGATTTGTCTGCATTTTTATCATGAGTACACTGAGGTTATGAATTTTTCAGAAAAAAATCCCATAATGCAATGTGTTGTCCTAAGCACATGGGAAATATTAATCTTGATCACTATTAAAGTGGCATCTGCCAGGGTTCTCCTCTGAATAGTTACTATTTCTCTCTAGTACATATTTAAGAGGGTCTTACGTTGATGCAACACAAAAATCCTGTTTATCCTTACACTTTCACCACTAATGTTGCCATTACCAGTGGATCTTGCCTGAAGCAATTATCATTAGGGTGCTCTATGGTGATTTTATACCTCTCTTGTTCTACATAAAAAAAATTTTTAATTTATTTATTTTAATTGGAGGCTAAGTACTTTACAATACTGTGGTGCATGAGTCCCCCATACCGAGCCCCCGCCACCTCCCTCCCCATCCGATCCCTCTGGTTTGTCCCAGTGTTCTAGCTTTGAATGCCCTGTTTCATGCATCAAACTTGGACTGGCGATCTACTTCACATATGGTAATAGACATGTTTCAATGCTATTCTCTCAAATCATTCCACCCTTGCCTTCTCCCACAAAGTCCAAAAGTCTGTTCTTTATATCTGTGTCTCTTTTACTGTCTCGCGTAATGGGTCATCATTACTATCTTTCTAAATTCCATATATATATACGTTAATATACCGTATTGGTATTTTTCTTTCTGACATCTGTCTCTACACGTCCTAGAATTTTCTCTTCTGTTAACAAATGTCAAACATTTCAAGTTAGAAGAGATTTTAAGAGCTTGTTTTACAACTGGGAAAATTAAGAATCTACCAGATACATTTTTGCTCATCACTTCCAGTTAATTGCTCTAAAATGTTACATTTCTTACATTGTTTCCTGTTCAAAAAAAATTCAGTGTTTCCCTTTCACCTGACCCTTAAGACATTTGCAGAAACTATGGTCAGTGTTCTCCTAATTATGACAGTCCCTTCCCTGCTGCTCCTGCAATCATCTTTCAAATAAAATCTCTCCTTATAAAGAAACTGGAGAAGGCAATGGCACCCCACTCCAGTACTCTTGCCTGGAAAATCCCATGGACAGAGGAGCCTGGTAGGCTGCAGTCCATGGGGTCGCGAAGAGTCGGACACAATTGAGCAACTTCACTTTCACTTTTCACTTTCATGCATTAGAGAAGGAAATGGCAACCCGCTCCAGTGTATTAAAATACACAGGAAAAAAACTTTTGTGGCCAATATTCACAAGGTTTTGGCTTGGCATTTAAGGGTTATCAGAATCTAGCTTTACAGTTCATTGTTCCCATACACAAAGCCTCTGCTGCAGGCAGGTGAATATGTCCCTCTGAATTTTACTCTTTCTTACATGATTCATCTAGAAGACTCATGTCTTTATCTAATTCTCTTGAAACTCTACCTCTCTCTCAAAATACAAAATTAAGTTTAAGTATCAATTCCTTTGTCAGTCTCAACAAAGTCAAATTAATTTACCCATCTGGATTTTTTGGCATTTAAATTCTGCTTTGTACTGTGGATATTTTTCGATTTTAGGGTCTTTTCAAAGTTTCCCCAGACAGAAAGCACCTGTACCATGCTCCCCACAATGCTTAGCACCCTGTCTGACACAGGCAAGCTCAATAAAGCTGGCTGTAAGAATAAGTCAAGTCAAGAGTTTCTTACCTTGGTGATGTCTGTGTGATCTTTGAGCCCGTTGGTCATGCACCAATATCGCCACACATTCAGGGCATACCGCGTGGCTTTGGTCGTGTTTGGGCTTACTGCACTGGTACATAGATCATTCAAGTCATCATTAATATTAAATACAGGAAATTTGTTGAGCTTAGTAGAATAGGCTAGAAAGAAAAACAATAAAAGGCATTAAAATAATTTGCCATTCCCATCTTTGGAGAATTAAATCTTTGGATCATGTTAAATAACAGAAAACTTCTAAGAGACAATCCTTTAAGAAACGAAAGTTTCTATCAAGTATATCTATATTAGAATATAGTATGAAACAATATTTCTAGCTTTAAATCATACAATACCCTTGGATTTAATCCCCCAAATTTTGCCATATATACTAACTGATGCAATACACAGGTATTTCAGTAACAGTTGTAGAAAAATCACTGAGGAGAAACAGAGAATTATTCTAAAATTTTCACTGAAAAAAATAGCATTTCAACTAGAAAGAAGGGAAAGAAAAGGGAAGACAAGCGATACATTCTTTCTCTTTACCTTAAGCACATGAAGAACTGTTATTTTTCTGTAATAGTCTCAAAAGTGTTATGTGTCATTCTGGGCAACTTCAAATTAAATGGTATTAGCATATTTCTTTATTTCTTTTCACAAACTGATAAAGAGAGAGATTTCAACCCTGACTCCACAACCCATTTGCTAGCTTAGAATCTGAATGGAAGGTCAAGTAGAATATTAGGGAAAGAGAATGGGTATACCAGACAGGCTCACATCTGAGAGTGAACAGATTGTATATTTTAACTGCTAAATGATTTTAGATGAAGACTCCTCTTTTTCAATGTGTCCACTGGTGGCCAAAGAGACAGCTAAATCTACAACCATTAGCTGGCCTTTCTTCACACTCTGTGATCTACTAAAGCTGGGCTTAAACGTTCAAATTGTTGTCTTTTGATAGAAAAAGTCAAGGTAAAAACCACTGCAAAGTGAAAACAATGCCAACTGGTACTCTAACCAGTGATTCTGACCCACTTTGGAATGTTTCTGTATTCAAACCAGGCTCAAAAAGGCTGAGAAACAGCAAAACCCAAAGCTAACACATTACCAAGGTGATGTGCAAAGTGCTTGTACCTGACTCACCTCACCTGTCTCTGCTCCCAGCGAGGAACCCAAACCACCAGCCTCCTGTGTTCCAGCATCCACCTGTGCCCAGGACACCACATCACACCCTCCCCACACCCTGAGAAATCCCACTCAGGTCTTTGTGCCAATCAAATGGCATGTTTTTTTCAATTCCAACTGCAAACTCGTTCCCCATATAATCCAACTCCCTTATTCTGGCTTTTGGTATGAGCCCCACATTTGCTTTCTTCTTTCTTAGAACTAATAATCTAATTGTGCCTGGAAGATCTCCTCAGTTGGTTTATATGCTCCTTAAGAACATATTTCTTTATTTCTTTTCACAAACTGATAAAGAGAGAGATTTCAACCCTGACTCCACAACCCATTTGCTAGCTTAGAATCTGAATGGAAGGTCAAGTAGAATATTAGGGAAAGAGAATGGGTATACCAGACAGGCTCACATCTGAGAGTGAACAGATTGTATATTTTAACTGCTAAATGATTTTAGATGAAGACTCCTCTTTTTCAATGTGTCCACTGGTGGCCAAAGAGACAGCTAAATCTACAACCATTAGCTGGCCTTTCTTCACACTCTGTGATCTACTAAAGCTGGGCTTAAACGTTCAAATTGTTGTCTTTTGATAGAAAAAGTCAAGGTAAAAACCACTGCAAAGTGAAAACAATGCCAACTTGTACTCTAACCAGTGATTCTGACCCACTTTGGAATGTTTCTGTATTCAAACCAGGCTCAAAAAGGCTGAGAAACAGCAAAACCCAAAGCTAACACATTACCAAGGTGATGTGCAAAGTGCTTGTACCTGACTCACCTCACCTGTCTCTGCTCCCAGCGAGGAACCCAAACCACCAGCCTCCTGTGTTCCAGCATCCACCTGTGCCCAGGACACCACATCACACCCTCCCCACACCCTGAGAAATCCCACTCAGGTCTTTGTGCCAATCAAATGGCATGTTTTTTTCAATTCCAACTGCAAACTCGTTCCCCATATAATCCAACTCCCTTATTCTGGCTTTTGGTATGAGCCCCACATTTGCTTTCTTCTTTCTTAGAACTAATAATCTAATTGTGCCTGGAAGATCTCCTCAGTTGGTTTATATGCTCCTTAAGACTGTGTCTTCACCCTTTAAGTTGGCTTTGAATTGCTGACTACACAATCTGCTTTAATAAACACTTAAAGTAAGACAGAAACAATGCTAGAAATGCTTTCCAAAGCAGCTGAGACATGTAGGCATATTCCTCTCACCACCCTCCTAAACTGACATATAGCTTGTATTATTTCTGGGACTTGCTTGATATTAATGAAAGAATTCTAGTATAAAACTTACTATTATGTCCAGCACTAATTAAATGCTCACTATATGCTGCTGCTGCTGCTAAGTCGCTTCAGTCGTGTCCGACTCTGTGCGACCCCATAGATGGCAGCCCACCAGGCTCCCTCATCCCTGGGATCCTACAGGCAAGAACACTGGAGTGGGTTGCCATTTCCTCCTCCAATGCATGAAGGTGAAAAGTGAAAGTGAAGTCACTCAGTCGTGCCCGACTCTTAGCGACCCCATGGACTGCTAAGGGTTATATAAATTATCTGCGTCTCTAAGCAATCCTACTGTTTTGCCTATTTTACAGGTAAGGAATCTGAATCTCATACACTTAGAGAGTTCATACATCATTAATCCAGTATTTACAGAGAGTACTGAGATACTCTCTCTGTACCGGGCACTGTACTGTCCCAAGTCATGGAGTTGGAAAATATTAGAGCCAACTCCTGGTTTGCTCCTGGGTCCGGCTGACTCCACTCTGGTCAATACAGCAAAGGAATCAGGTACTACAGGGATATAGCGCTTAGTAAGGAACACAATTTAGGTACTAGCCATTTGTGCTTCTGAAAAACATCCTTGCCTCCCAAATTTACTCAGATTAACCTTCATAAGTCTGATTTAAATAACTACTATAGTTTCACTATAGCTTTTCTGAACAATACAAAAATGACTTTTTTGCAACACAGCCTAGTCCCTATCACTTTAATATGCATAATAGAAAAGAGTACATTGCAAGACAGGATGCCTAAGTTTAATTATTACATTAAACAATTATAAGGGCTTAAATAATTTAATTTTCTATCACAGAAACAGAGTCTGTACACTGAAAATGGAAACCAAGTCCTAGTATACAAAGAAACAAGGGAAAGAATGTTGGTATACTTACATAATAGGAAAAAAAATTTGTGAAAACGAAACAGCATACACGGTTCCTTCATGACTGTATCTAAGGATTAAATTATGTCTCTTTAACTGCTTTTTAAAAATTCTGAGTATAAGTTGTAGTGTTGTGGTGCTGGGGACATTTTTAGGAGAGCATCCTCACAGAGAAATAAACAAAATTAAGAACTTACAGCTGAATACCAGGAAAAGAAGGGACTACTAAAGAAGACTTTGAATGATTTCCCACTAGAGAACAGCCAAACTCTGAGCTCAGAGTTAGGAGGGGCTGTGGGAGCAGAGCCTAAGGATGGCCAGATCTGAATGATTATCCTACTTTCTATACACAGCTTCCACTTACATCATTTACAGCACAGTGTGTAAAGTGAGTGGATCTGCAGTGGAAGGCTACTACCCCCAAGGTCAGAGAGAAAAGGGGGCACTGCCTGAGGTAACTCTGGGCAGCCCCACTGGATAGAAAGGCGAAAACAGGAAAGCAGCTATAAAAAGTAAGAAACTCCCAATGTACTCCATCTCTGAGGTAGCACCTCTGCTGTGTCTACATTGGAGAGGGTTCCTGGCTTCCCAGCCTATCTTCTATTTTATACTGTGCAGGGAAGCGTCTTCATGGACACTTCTTTGTCCAGCATTACAGCTGGGTGAAGTCCACCTGCAGAGCCCTGTGCTCAACTATTACCCACAAAAGTGAGCTCTGCCCAGGTTCAGACAGGACCCTTGAACATGGTCTAAGGAAATCCCTATAAGCTATCAATAATGTTAAACCCAGACTTTCATTTTAAAATGTGAGCATACAAACAAGCATCACCTGGCAACTGGGTAAAACTTAAAAGCATGGAAGTTACCAAGTTATACAAGCAGAGCAACTAATTTCATGTTCCCTATCCTCCACCTGAAAACAGACAATTCAGAAAACCAGAAGAACAAAAAAAGACTTTAAAAGATCAATACATAGGTTTGAGAGGATAATGCATACTTAAAACAAGAACAGCTTTTATTGTAAAAGGAAAAGAGAACCAAGGGGGAAAGGGGGTGGGAGGTTGGGATTGACGTACATGCATTATTGACACTAGTATAAAATAGCTAATGAGAACATACTGTGTAACGCAGGGAACTCTAATGAATGCTCTGTGGTGACCTAAATGGGAAGGAAATCCACAACAGAGAGGATACATGTACACGTATAGCTGATTCACTTTGCAGTACAGCAGAAACTAACACAACACTGGAAAGCAACTATACTCTAATAAAAATTAACTTTTTTTAAAAAAGGAAAAGAACAAGAAAGATCCTGGAAAGTTTAAATGATGGAAAAAACACATTTAAAAAATTCTCTGAAGAGCCGAGGAGTAGAATGAACATGGCTAAAGGACAAATTAGTTACTAGGAGGGAATTTTCCCTGAAGGACAGGCAAAGTTATAAAAAAATGATGAGAGTGAAGTTAAGGGGCATACAAGACAGACTAATGAAACTAAAAACCCATCTTCTAAGAATTTAAGAGAAAAAAGTTAGAGACTAGGATAAAATAATCCAAGATATATGAAAAGCCCATTGATCAAAGAAAGATTTTGATCCTTAGAGTGTTAAGGTGTATGAACTGTCAAGTGCACACACTGAGAAGACACATACATAAACATATCTTGGTGAAACTTCCAAAGCTTGAGAACAAAGAGAAAATTCTGTAATCTTTCTGGTGCAGGGGAATGTGGAGCGCCATCGTGACAGTAAAAAGAATTAGATTTTTCAGCTGTGATAACAAATACTAAAATACATTGACTCAAGTCTACTCAGAATTGTGAGGGAAAACAACCAAAATTAAGAACTCTATTACCTAACTAAAGTATCACTTGAAAAAGAAAGGTATTTTCAATCATAAAAAGAGTATCATCCAAGCACCCTTTCTTAAAAAAAAAAAAAAAAAGCATGGATATTTGCAAACAAAAGAAAAACTGAATCAAAGAGAGGGAAAGATACTGGGTACAAGGTATAGTGAGTGAGAAGCAGATAATTTACTCCTAACAATAGGTAATGTGGCAACTGAGCTCAACACAATTGTTAAGACTGAAAAGAGATGGGGTGTGATGGAACAAAATCCTGAACTAAAATTCCTCATAATTTCAATAATAAGGGAAAAAGAGGAGAGGAAAGATACTAAAAAATATGATTAGGATCTCATCCTCTTTGGGAAGCATAAGGAACAAAGAAGAAAAAAAGGGAGAGATGACCAATGTGACTTGATTTATATTAAAATATATATATTTAAATCTGTTAAAAACAAAAAAAACATGAAAGAAATAACTATTAGAATGCATTCTCAAATAAGAGAGTAAATAAAAGGTATTAGCCAGAAAAAGTTAAATAAAAACAAAAGTCTAACTAACATCTGCAACCTATCAAGCAAAACTTGGGACAAGTTAACAACAAAATAAGGAACCAAGAAAGCAAGCATGATGTAAAGAAGACATACAGATGGTCAACAGGCACATGAAAAGATCCTCAAGATCACTTATCACTGCTGCTGCTGCTGCTAAGTCGATTCAGTCGTGTCCGACTCTGTGCGACCCCACAGAAGGCAGCCCACCAGGCTCCCCCCCCAACCCCTGGGATTCTCCAGGCAAGAACACTGGAGTGGGTTGCCAATTCCTTCTCCAGTGCATGAAAGTGAAAAGTGAAAGTGAAGTCGCTTAGTCGTTTCCGACTCTTCGTGACCCCATGGACTGCAGCCCACCAGGCTCCTCCGTCCATGGGATTTTCCAGGCAAGAGTACCGGAGTGGGGTGCCATCGCCTTCTCCGCTAGGGAAACGCAAATCAAAACCACAATGAGATATCACCTCACACCTGTCAAGAGGACAAAAAACAGTAAGTGTTGGTGAGCGTGTGGAGAAAAAGGAACAACTGTGCCCTGTTGGTGGGCATGAAAATTGGTGCAGCCACTATGGAAAAACACACTTGTTCTTTTAGATATAAAGCTTACTGCACACTTAACAGACTACAGAATAGTATAAACATAACTATATGCACTGGGAAACAAAAACTAAAATTTATCCAGGAGCATAAATAATGCTTAAAAAAGGAAGGTGATTATTGCTTTCATATTTTTAGATCGTTATAAATTTCAATAAAGTAAAAAACATTCAGTCTGAAAATGTTTGCCACCAAATTCAATATTTTTTTAAACATTACCTTTTAGATATAGTACCAACATTAAATATTTTATACATATTAGTTATTTTTAGTAATTTGAAACCTTCTTAGAAAAGCTTATCATTAATTAAAAATAGATGAATAAAACTTTTAAAAAGAAAACATTTTCTGACTTGTAGGGTAAATATTCCTCAACTTAAATTCTAATATTTTTCCCCCACTGGGAAAATAAAATTTGTTACATTTTAAATGTTTAACTTGTAAACACATTTAAAGATGAATCCTTTGTGTCTAGAGTTCTAAAAACACACTTAGTTATAACCATTTATAACATAGTTTCCAATATAATTTAAAGTATTATAATACAAAAATACAGTAATTATTCCTATTTGGAATATTCAGCTTTCTATGAATAAATACTTTGGGAAACTATCCACAGATATGGAAGAAATTTATTTGTACTTTTGCAAAATAATGAACTGTGAGAGAGAACACTATATTATCTGGGGGTTTCTTTATTACATAATTTTAGTGACACAACAAGGATGTCTGAAACTGATAATTATAATCATTCTGAACAACCATTCCTATTCCAAAGAACATTGTCAAATGTGCTAAATGCAACAGATTGCACACAGAGAACTGTACGTGAACAGAAAAATTTTCCTAAAAATGAGGAAGTCTAGAACCTGACATCTACTTAGCTTGGTATGACTTCACACAACTGGCTGACACAGCTCCACAGATGGACAGAAAGACAGAGTTTGCAGTGGAGAGTTCTGCTCCACCAACAGGACTGTTAGGCCTGGGGCTCCAGGAAGCATGTGATTAATTAGCTATAAATGCCTTCCGAAAGCGTCTTCCCCACTTAGGAGCTTTGTCTGAGCGCTCACATGTAGAAACACTCCTCCTTGCGTGATTTCCCCTCCTCAGTGGTTAGAAAACAACTGATGCGGAATGTTTTGCTCGGTCTGCACTGGCTATAACCTGGGCTAATGCATGGTGACCAGGACAATTTTTTTAAAATGTGGTTTAACTTGCCTTTTAAACTGCTTGTTGTAGCTATAAAAATCATCCAGCTTTGCAGAAAACCATTGAGTAAATGAATGAAGACTAGTCATATTCAACCACAGATAAAACACTATGATTAAAGCACGCTCTCATTATAGAGACATCACTGATGTTCATTAACTGATTTTATTGCATTTTTTTATTTCTATAAGTTTTAGGCTGTACCAACAAATACTGAAAACAATAGAAAGTCACACTACATTAGAGATAAAACCATTATCACATAACAGAATAAGCCACTGGGACATAAAACTGTAATTTTATTTAGAGCACAGGTACACAGACAAATATGAAGCAAAAAACTGAACTGATAAAGATGAAAACATCTTGGTGTTAAATATCAGTGAGCAGCAAGACGAAAATGAAACCAACAGTATATTCTTAATAACAAAAAAATTCTCCTGTATTATTATAAATATAAAAAGGCAGAGGATTAATTAACCAAGGGTATCACAGTTACACATTTTAAATATTAACAGAAATTTCCCTCTTCCTCAATTCACCTTTCTCTTCCTTCTTTCATACATTATAATTGTAGCAGCTTAAAAAGAAAATTTTAAATATGGTTTGAGTGAACAGGCACACATATGCTTCTTTCATGTAAATCAATTAAAAGCTAAGTGGCCAGAAAATATATATTCAAATTGACAATCCATCAAAAGGGGGGAAATAAATCCATCTTCAAAGAACAGTACTGTATTTTTCTCATATGACTTTTCTAAGTATTAACTGTGGTGATTACATTTCTAAACAGATGCTTAGTGTTAAATTATACTAAACTGGTAAATCTATCTTTTTATTCTCAATTAACTTATAAGTGGTAGAATAAAAAGAATCCTAAAGTTATTCTTATAAGAAAGATGGAAGAACTTAAGTTGTATATAGCATTTTATGAAATCACCAAGTTCTTTACATTAACAGATAAATGAGTTTCTTTACGAGATTCTACTGAATCCAAAATGTTTCTAGTCATTATCTACCAGGCCTATGGGGTTATAAGCTACATTTTCAGGTTACAACAAAAAATGTCCAAACTATGAGGCTAATCTGGCAAATCTATGTCTAACTTCAGCAATGAAATAAAGTTTAAAGTCATGGTGAGAACAAACTCTATAAATATATATGTATTATTTGATTAAAAAGTTGCCCTAGGCATAAAGGCCTCAGGACAGACATACAAAATGTACAAAAGACCCAAAGAGGGCAAATAAACCCAAGAGAAGGATTCAATAAATGTATCCACAGCTATCTAATAGAAACTATTAGTCATTGTTTCAGGACATATTACGCCAGAATCTTTGGTGTTCATATAAACAGAATTCTAAGTACAAAGATCTCGCCTGAAAACTCCAGATGCAGGAAACAAGAAATATTTTTGTGTCACTCCAGAGGCCACTGGACAAGGGCATAATTTCTTTAGAACATACATAATTGAATTTCCTTTATTTCTTTGTCACCTCCATTGAGTGACAAATGTTTAAAGCATATTCTGGAGAAAAGGCTCAACATAAAATACACCTTTCTTTTCCTATAAGCAAAGAAGTGGCAGGGGCCTTGATGAATTCATTTTAATATTCTTATAATTAAGTCCGCAATTTCAGAAGCAACGTTTCCAAATACAGTATTGCCTGTTACCGACAGTCACACAGAAAGCCTCACTGTAACTCAGAAGACTGTCCCTTTGTTATAAGGACATTATAAGTATAAACCCACTGAACAGACAGAAGGAAATCCCGCACTTGAAGTGAGGAGCTTTGCAAAGTTGGTATGAAAAGGTTCTTTAAGAAGAGCCTTTTTTCCTAACATTTTATGATATTTCTCTTCCATTTTAACTGAAAGTCAGTCGTGTCCGACTCTCTGCAACCCCATGGACTATACAGTCCAGGGAATTCTCCGGGCCAGAATACTGGAGTGAGTAGCCTGTCTCTTCTCCAGGGAATCTTCCCAACCCAGAGATCGAACCCAGGTCTCCTGCATTGCTAGTGGATTCTTTACCAGCTGAGCCACAAGGGAAGCCCAATAATGGATTAAATACGTATGCAATTTACCCCCATTAAATTTTAATAACGTAGAATTAACCCACTGAAATAATGTTCTAATGTCATAGTAAGTTGGGAATTGTTGAGGCAAGTCACAAATATCAGGAAGCAAACTAAAGACAGGTGGGCATGAAAGAATTCTGATGGTCATAAGGCAACCAGGTATGTTAAGTCTATGCAGATGCTGAATATAAAAGTTAATATTTGGGAACTCTGGGGTTTTCATGTTGTTGTTTAGTTGCTAAGTCATGTCTGACTCTTGTGACCCCTTGGACTGTAGTCTGCCAGGGTCCTCTGTCCATGGGATTTCCCAGGCAAGCCTACTGGAGTGGGTTGCCATTTCTTCCTCCAGATCTTCCCAACCCAGGGATCAAACCTGTGTCTTCTGCATTTGCAGGTGGATTCTTTACCACCTAGCCACCTGGGAAGCTGGGCTCTTCATGGTCCCTTATAAACAAAATGAAAATACTAAATACTCTTATTAAATGAAATTCAAACAATATGGCAGGATAACCAACAAAGATAATGCATGCGCCACCACAGTCTTCTGTTATTATATTCTTCAACCTAAAATACCTAGATCAAGGAAAATTATGCTGCTACACTGACATTCTATGGAATTTCTCAAGTATCAGGGGGAAAAAAATTTAAGGTGGGGGGGGTACTAGGAAAGTTCAGAATTCTTGCTTTCTCTTTTTACAAATGTTTCCCTTTCAAAGAGCTGGGGAAAGTGCAGAAGGAAAGCTGATCTGGAATTATAAATATGAAGCAAGATTTTGGTGTTCGCATCACCTGACAACTACAACATTTCCTTCTGTAGAGGCCACCAAGTGCTGGCTCAAAATATTAAACAGCTAAGAACATATTTTCACAAGTCACACATACAAATGTTGACTGGCACAGCCTCTTTGCACAGTTTTTCAGTTTAACTACAATAAATGATAGCAGCAATGGTTAACAATTCCACATCAACACCACAAACACATATATGAAAGAGCACCTACAACCACATGCAAAATCTCAACAGTGACATCACGGAATATACACAATGCATAGACACTGTAATGGTTTTTGGCAAGATTTTTTTTTTTGTAACAAATACTTTATAAAACAAAAATTCTTTTGTTATAAATGCTATTTAAAAAGTTGTAATATAATGAACTGTAGATATAAAAGTTCAGTTAATCTGAGAGGATTAATACTAAAATGAAACTGCTACTTCATCCAGCATAAATAATCAATTATAAATTAACTTCTAGTGGAAGTATGCTAAGGTATTTGATTTATAAAATTTAAGAATCACAGAAAGTAAACAGGCATAAAAATCACTTAAATACCATATGCACAAATACTGTTAGGATTCTATATTGCTGATTCTTCCTAATTCTACTTACCACAAATAAATAAACTATGCCAAAGCATTTTCAAAGCTCCTTAAAATGAGTGTATGATGGAAAAATGTCTGATTCCAGTGTAATACAAAGAACATTAGAACCCTAGAAAAATCCAACTCTGCATTCAAAAGACAAATAATTTCACTGTACCTTTTAACATCTTAGAATTTCATCTTTCATCATCAACTATGATCTGGTAAATATAACTTACAAAGTAAAAATTTGTGAGATTTAAAGTATACTTGTTTGAATTCTTGTTTAGAAATCTGGAAATATAGAAATTTACAAATAGTCTGTATATCTTTCTGCTGTAGGCTTTTATTAGTTCTCATTTTCTTTCCCCTTTCTATCTCTAAATACACTTCGCAAAATCCTAGTTATGTTGATAAAAATTTAATCGTTTTGATTCAAGATGTCCCAAACCTCTAAGATGATTTTACCCACAAACTAAAAACTTTCCATAGACTAAAAAAGGGCAGAGTACATTCAAAACCAATAATACAGATGCTGTATATCTGGATATTCAAAAGAATACCACTTTAAATAAAAAGTCACTTTTTTAAGTTCATAATCTATGACTGGAATTCACATATTTGAAAATAGTAGTTTGTTTCCCCTCTAGAAATGAAAACTGAATATAAATGGGGTAGGCTGAAAGATGTTAAAATAAAAGATGACTGACTATATTTAAGGATTATTCCGTCAAATCTCAAAAGAAGTTGCTGTAATCCAGGTATAACATTACACAATGAAATGTCAAAGTTCACATGCAAAATAGCCTATTTGGAAACTGGCAGTTTGAATCTATTCCTTAAAAGAAACCTGAGAGCTTAAAAAACTATTACAATTTTCAAAACAAAAAAGGATACCCCTTCTTAACTCAGTGGGAATGTAGGGTTGTTCTTCCTCTCTGAGCCCTATCTACGGACTGGAAGTCAGGGTGTGTGGATTATACTTCGGCTCTGATTCTAACAAAGTGTGTACACCTGGGTATTCATCTCATCTCTCTGGGCTGTTTCTCTCTTCTATAAAACAAGAGGGATGGATTAGATGTTTCCAATCTTGTTTTCCAGCCTGGCACACAAGAAGGATATGTAATAGAGGTAGTTCATTCAGTCTAGTGAGTCTCCAACTAAGAAGTTAGGAGCACAGGGACCATGAGAATTCCTGGGGGATCTGTTTTAGAAACTGTTCCCTACGCAAGCTCCATCCATGTGTTTGCCCTCCCTGCCCCCTCCTCCTAAGAAGACATGGTGACTCTTCACAGCACTGAAAATCACCAGGCCAGACGATCTTAGGTCCTTTCCAAGTCTGCTGCTGCTGCTGCTAACTCGCTTCAGTCGTGTCCGACTCTGTGCGACCCCACAGATGATGGCAGCCCACCAGGTTCCCCCGTCCCTGGGATTCTCCAGGTAAGAACACTGGAGTGGGTTGCCATTTCCTTCTCCAGTGCATGAAAGTGAAAAGTGAAAGTGAAGTCACTCAGTCATGTCTGACTCCTANCGTGTCCGACTCTGTGCGACCCCACAGATGATGGCAGCCCACCAGGTTCCCCCATCCCTGGGATTCTCCAGGCAAGAACACTGGAGTGGGTTGCCATTTCCTTCTCCAGTGCATGAAAGTGAAAAGTGAAAGTGAAGTCACTCAGTCATGTCTGACTCCTAGCGACCCCATGGAGTGCAGCCCACCAGGCTCCTCTGTCCACGGGATTTGCCAGGCAAAAGTACTGAGTGGGGTGCCATTGCCTTATATCAGATTATTTAAATATTTAGCGTTTCCCAAATCACATGAACCTGAAATGTGTTCTGGTGAACCTCCTGTATATTTCTGAGAATGCAATAAGCACTCAGTTTCCTTTCAGTCAGTTAAATTGAGCTTATTTACAAGTGTATTTTTACCTAAAGAGCGAGCCGGAGATCTCATGGTTTTCCTCTTGAATAGAGAATGGCCCTTCCCGCTCTCCAGTCTGGGGGGCAATAGTCCTGAGAGCCCGGGCAGAGGAGAGATGCAGAGCCTCGGTCAGTCTGTTCATCAAGCTGCAAAGGCAGAGGAGGGAGAAGGCAAGCTCCTGTCTTTGTTTTGTGTTCTCTAGAATCCCACCAAGTAACCCAAGGCTGCAGTATCAGGCAAGTGGGCGGCTGTGTCTTTCAAGGTGTAAGTGTACCACCAGGCCCATGGTGTTGGCAGAGACTTGGAGGAGCAGTTGGACCGACAAAGCTACATAAAAGAAGGATACCAATGACACAAAACTTAGACACGAAAAAGAAGTTTTCAGAATGAACGGTACTGGAGTGCAGGTATAAGGATCGAGGGAGAGGTAAAGGGAGGAGAGACGGAAAAGGCTGAAAAAGAGAAAGACGGCAGGGAGATAGTGTTGAGAATACTGGGACCAAAGGACTTCCAGCCTCTACGTGATACGAGGTTTGAACGTCAGTCACTCTTACAAATGTCTCATCAAGGAGAGCCCGCTGGCCCAAGGTCTGTCTACACGGAGTGAGGCGAGCCTCTCCCGCCTCTGTGTCACCCTTCAAGGGGAACCTTGCCATCCAGAGGGAGCAGGCGTCAGATGGTGACGGGGGATGCTGTAGCTGCTCGGTGTCCACTCTCTTGGTAAGAGGGGACAGAGAGGAGAAGGAGAGCGATTTCAGGAGAGAGAGGAGGACAAGGGGAGGAGAAGGGGTCCTGAATGAGGGTTCTGATGCCCCCAGGGACCTAGAAGGCCAACTTAGGAACCGCAGTGATGCTGAAACAAGGGGTTCAAGTGGCCACCTGTCACCCACAGGGAAACTGCGGGCAGTGGTCTCAGAGGTGCCCGGATCCTCTCCCCATAATGGGACAAGTGCTCAACATTAGGTGCCATAAATCTGATGCCGACCAGTGTTTTTGATCTTCCCTAATTTCACTTTTCACTTTCATGGATTGGAGAAGGAAATGGCAACCCACTCCAGTGTTCTTGCCTGGAGAATCCCAGGGACGGGGGAGCCTGGTGGGCTGCCGTCTATGAGGTCACACAGAGTCTGACATGACTGAAGCGACTCAGCAGCAGCAGCAGCAGCAGCAGGGGAGTTTTTAGCTCTTCCCTTAGATGCTGGTCTCTTATACACATCTATTTCACACGTTGAAACTCCAGTGTTCTTGCCTGGAGAATCCCAGGGACGGGGGAGCCTGGTGGGCTGCCGTCTATGAGGTCACACAGAGTCTGACATGACTGAAGCGACTCAGCAGCAGCAGCAGCAATCAGAAATCAGTCCTGAATATTCACTGGAAGGTCTGATGCTGAAGCTGAAGCTCCAATACTTTGGCCACCTGATGCGAAGAACTGACTCACTGGAAGAGACCCTGATGCTGGGAAAGATTGAAGGCAGGAGGAGAAGGGGATGACAGAGGATGAGATGCTTGGATGGCATCACTAGCTCAATGGACATGAGTTTGGGTAAACTCCAGGAGTTGGCAATGGACAGGGAAGCCTGGCATGCTGCCGTCCATGGGGTCGCAAAGAGTCGGCGGACATGACTGAGCGACTGAACTGAGGTGAACCAGAGCCTGTCAGTTATTTTGTAAGTAGACTGGAGTGCTGGAAGGAAGAAAAGAAAGTTAATGGTTTTGGGTACTTAGCCTTGGGTAAGTCTCTTTGTTCTTCCTTTTTTTAAATATATTTATTTATTTAAATTGTGTATTTGGCGGCATCAGGTCTCTTTTGGGGCACGTGGCATCTTCATGGCGTCATTCAGGACCTTTCAGTTGCAGCCCATGCTTCTCCAGTTTCGGCACACGGGCTTAGTTGTTCTGCAGCATGTGGGATCTTAGCTCCCCAACCAGTGATTGAATGTGCGTCTCCTGCATTGCAAGGCGGATTCTTAACCTCTGGACCACCAGGGAAGCCCCTGTTTATCCTTCCTGAATAAGAGCTTTAGGTCTTGGAGAGGCTCACTCATCCACCTAGATTTTTCAGGCTGTTCAAGGTCCTCTGTGTCCTGTGGAGTCTTGGGGAAAGGGCGGTGGGGGTGGGATTCACAGGAAGGATTGGAATGTGGGTCTTTGGATTCCTATAACATATTAGTGGAGGCGGGTGTCAACTAAAAAATATAGTCACAACGTGAAAGTAGAGAGTTATTTTATTTTATTTTATTTTTTTGATGGGAATGTTAGGACTCTAAGCCCGGGAGACAGCATCTCAGTAGCTCTGAGAAAACTGCTCCAAGGAGGCAGGAGGGGGAAGTCAGGCTGTATACAAGTTTGCAACTAAGGGAGCAGGGAGTGTAAACATCAAAGATCAGGTATCAAATTAAGGAATTTAGCCTTCTATATATGGGAAGATGCATGCTTCTGGGCTCACTGAATTCATTCCTTTCATATGCACCTCAGCTATCTGGGGCCAATCCTGTTCCCCGTTCACCTTAAGGAGTGGCAGATGGCTGCTTTTTGCGTTCCCCCAGCTCCTCAGCCATCAGCATAGGGGGTGGCAGCATCCACTGGATCACGGTTTTGGGAGCCATCATTCACATTTGGAGGCCAAAAATTGCTGATGGCTGTGACATTTCTTGTTTATTGATATGGCAGGAGATAGTTTCATTTCACAGTCCCTCTCCATGGTCATAAATCTGACTATATTAGGGACACGTTTCATGACTTTTTTTTTTTTTTTTTTTAATCCCCTGGTATTGGGAGGCTCATTTAAGATCAGGCGAATGTCCTCATTGATATGTCACTCCAGGTGTTAATTTCTGGATGATGCCCATTGATAAGTAATAAAAGATGTTCTGGATCCTCTATCTTAGGATCCAGGAGGTATTCCCCTTATTGCCTCTTCCCATACCTAGAATCACATTATTACAATTATTCTATGTCATAAATGTGATCTATTTCTTCAAGATGTTTAGCCATCATTAATTTGGCCCGAGGCCTGGTTATACAAAATACAAAAGACAACAATCTTAAAAGATTACAAGTAATACAGCTAATAAGGTGATTAAAGTTACAAACAGGGATTTAAGCCATGGGCTTTCAGAACCAAACCATCTTCCTAAAACGTCACCCATTAGAGGATTATCTGGTATGCAAGCACAACATTCAGCTTGAATTATAGCACAGGTGCTCCTTTGAGATGCTGTAAGGACATTAAGGGCCATATGATTGTGGAAGACAGCTTTTCTCCTCATAGGGACCTCAGAATTTAGTAGACTAATAGCCTGGTTGCTATCATTTAATGCCTTTTAAGTGAATGTTGTTAAGGCTTCAATGTGAGAAATAACATTTTCCAATCCTACTGAAGGTGCAAAATGGCTGCTATGTGATCATACCAGTGAAACACTGATCTCTTGGGTCATGGGAATCCTATTAATGGTAAATTTGCAGGAGTCACATTTAAGTTTGTACATAAGTGCCCTCGAGCCCCAGGGAATCCTAAAGTACATCTTTCTGGCTGATCTGGTGGAAGCCAGGGTCATAGACTGGATTCACAAAGCCATTGAGTCCAGTTAGTTACTAGCCAGTATATTTCTGGACATCTAATCCAATCTGTCCCATATCAGTCACTATCTTTAAAGAGAAATGGTACTTTGGCAGTTTTCATAAGACACTCAGCCTAATTTTCTAGTGTTATTTGGTTAATTATCTTTGGTATGATTGAATTGTTCCCAGCATAGGGGGCCTTTTAGGCTTAGATGACCATAGCCTGGTGTTAGCCAGATAAATCCATCCCTTGAGTGAGCAAGTGTCTCTCCTAATTGTCTAGAGTTTAGTTTTGTTTTTTTTTTTTCCTTGACTAGAATTGCTTGTTGCTATTACTGAGCTTGAGTAACCTTAAGGGAAAATTCATATTTATGGCCAGAATTAGTATGTTTGATTGGTCAAGTGAGTGAGTCTCATCTAGTGATATCAGTAGTAGCCCAGACAGAACTATAATTCCTTTCTTCTAAAATAAACTAAGAGCCATCCAGTCAGAGCCTTGGAGGGGAGAAACCTATCAAGGTAAACCAGAAGTACTGGATGCAGGTAACTGACCACAAACCCAGCAGTTTGATTTATTTCGAAAACTCGCATAAGATCATGCCCATGATAGACAAAACATTTGATTCATATGTAAAGAGTCCAAGAAACTAAGAAGAAAACTTACGAACAATCATACAGGCGAGGTCCGGCATCTTGTGTCAGCTGTCTACTTGCAGTATCACCATCTTCTCATCCTGGCCGTGGTGTTTCCTTATTATTAGAGCATTGTTTTAAGGTGACTTTGAGGTCAGCAATTCTCTCTATAGACCAGTCTGGTACAGGAGCCCTTTTTAGGTAGGAAACGTGAATTCTCTTCAGTTTTGATGTGCATGAGCTAGTCAAAAGAACCTAATAAGGGTGCTTCCATTCAGGTTGAAGGGAGTTCTTTAAGTGATCTCTTTTCCAATAAACATAGTCTCCTGGTTGTAAGTTATGGGACATCTGATCTTCATTTGAGGATAGATTACTGCAATAAGCTTTAGAAACAAGTTTAGAATGACTTGCCAATAAGTTGATTAAACCCTTGCAATAATATATCTCCCTTAAGTAATATCGGGGCATATAGTCCTTCATCCAATCTCATTGGCCTCCCTGTAATAATCACAGAGGGAGATAAACGATGTTTGCCAAAGGAGTGGATCTGAGGTTGCGGAGAACCAGTGGAAGGGCCTGAGGCAAAGGTTAGGAATAAGAAATTCATAATTTTAGCCAAATGAGTTTTAATTGTTCCATTTGTCCTGTTCACTAACCTAGAAGACCCGGGCTGATAGACACAATGGAAATGTTGCATAATCGGCCAAATTTTACAAATTTCCTTAACAACTTGTCCAGAAAATGGGTCCCTCTGTCACTATGTAGTTCAGAGGAGATTCCCCAGATGGGAATCACTCTAAAAGCAGTTTCTCTACCGATTGTGCTGTGGCCCTTCTGCGTGGTTAAATATTTAAGTACAATGCAGTTAGGAAACTTGCATATTTTTGCAATGTATAACATCTTAGTATAATCACTAGAATTATGACTGATAATATTATATTAGGACATGTCAGATGTTAAGGATTCCATATATATTTTAGAATATCTGTATTAATGATATTTATACCTAGAAGACCCGGGCTGATAGACACAATGGAAATGTTGCATAATCGGCCAAATTTTACAAATTTCCTTAACAACTTGTCCAGAAAATGGGTCCCTCTGTCACTATGTAGTTCAGAGGAGATTCCCCAGATGGGAATCACTCTAAAAGCAGTTTCTCTACCGATTGTGCTGTGGCCCTTCTGCGTGGTTAAATATTTAAGTACAATGCAGTTAGGAAACTTGCATATTTTTGCAATGTATAACATCTTAGTATAATCACTAGAATTATGACTGATAATATTATATTAGGACATGTCAGATGTTAAGGATTCCATATATATTTTAGAATATCTGTATTAATGATATTTATATATTACAACCTAAGGTTTGTTTTCAATCACTTGATAATGTTTTTAAATTAAAAATAATAAACTTAGCTTAACATTCGTCTCTGAGGTTCCTCAGAGATGTTTCTTTGAAGCATCCATCCTAGAGTCAGCTGGAGGCTAAAAAGCATAGTTAGATTTTGATATTTGGGAAGTTTGTCAGAAATATCAAAAAGATTTTAAAACACAGAATCATGGGTCCCTGAAACAATATCTATTCACTTAACCAAGATCACAAAGAAAATAAATATAGATCATTTGAAGGCACAGAAACTCACACAAACAATTCACTCAATAAAGATGATGGTTACTTTAATACTCTGACCTAATTAATATTCTGATCAAATTAGTACTATGACCTAATTATAGAGTCTCATTCTATACAGTCATGGTTTACATAAAAACACAATTTAAATGTATTACAATGCTTTCTTTCAAAAACTAATGCAATATTCAATACCAAATTATGTGTTTCCTTCAGCCTTGGCAGGCCCAATCAGTCAATTCACAAATAGGGCAGTGTAGGAGAGATTTTGATTATCTTTCTTTTCTGTCTGGAAAGTGAAATTAGAGTTGTAGGCAGTTTAGCAAAAGCATCCTCTCTTTTCTGCTTTTGTATCATTAGAAATAGGTCAACCACCATGGGACTTCTCTGGTGGTCCAGGGATTAAGACTCTGTGCTCCCAACGCAGGGGGTCTGGGTTCGATCCACGGTTAGGGAACTAGACACTTTATGCCAAACCAAGATCCAGCGCAACCAAATAAATGTATTTTAAAATTACACCTACCACCAAAGGATGACCACGTAGTACATTTCTTTACCCCAGAATGTTCCATGACAAGATCTTTTAAAGTCATATTTTCGTCACTTTGCCTTATGAGCAGCTATGCATTCATCACCCCAGCCAAATTCAATGGGGAGAAGAAGCAATTATTTGAATACCATGCATTAAGGGAAAAATGAACCAAAAAATAATCGAGGACGCCTTTGCCAATGATGTGTTTCTTAGTTATTAAGTAACGACATCATATCACATGGTAGATATGTAGAGATATATAATACCTTGTATAAAGAAGTTCTATTTGAGAGAGATCTTTCACACTGATTGATAAAGAACTTGTTAATTCCTTAGTATTTATAACTACTTTTTCATGAGTAAACCTTTTAAAAATACCTTACTGTAATAAATTATCATACACATAATTTATTATTATCTCCCAGATTTTTCTCCCTAGGTTTAGAAATTTATTTCTGTTATCACACAGTAGAGAGTTTTTATCTATAAATGTTAAATAGTACAGCTTTATTTTGGCCAGAGGAACAAAGATCAAAACGTTCCTTTCCTGTAGATAAAACTAATCAGAAGAAAGCTGATTAAAATCAGAAATGTTTGTCTCTAATATCTAAAACTGTGGAGATAGTCAAAGTAGGAAAAATTTGAGTGGTTCTAGTTGATCTCCAATACTGAGAGTCACAGGATGGTATTTTCCCCAATGTGCTAGTCGCTGAGTCGTATCCAGCTCTGTGACCCCATGGACTGTAGCTCACCAGGCTCTCCTGTCCATGGACTTCTTCAGGAATTCCCAGAGTACCGGAGTGGGTAGCCATTCCCTTCTCCAGGGGATCTTCCCAACCTAGGGATCGAACCTGGGTCTCCTGTATTGCAGGAAGATTCTTTACCATCTGAGCCACCAGGCTTTCTGTTAAAAACAATTCTGACTGATTAAAAAACAAAAACAAAATAATAACAAAATCCTCTATTAAATAGTTAATTTGCTAGCACTGATTTGGAGAGAAGACTAAACCTTCTGGCAGACTGGCAATCAATATTCAGTATCTGATGGATGACAATATCAGCTCCTGGGCTTAAAAGAGATATTCCCTCTGCCTAGAACCTCCCCCTTTTCTGTCTAAATTAGAAGAAACTCTTTAAAATAGGAATTTTGGTTTACATGGGGTAAAAACAAAGGACAACCATTTGTTAAAAATATAATTATTTGCACATATTCACGTTCACCAGAAGACAAAACTAAGAATTCTTTAAAGAATGATACACACTTTTGCTCTCTATTCATGGCTAAGCAAAAAAAAAAAAAAGGAAAAACTTTGCTGAATGTTTCATCAAAAGAACCACAGTTAGAAGGGCTTATACAAGTTTATGCCAACAAACAGCCAGGTGAGGGCACTGCTTTCAATTCAGAGTTGAAAAAATGTGGATGATTTTATTACACCAGGAATTCCATTTATAATTTATCACTTCAGAGAGTCCACAGAAGCACAGTAAATCATCTGGTGAACAGGCAGCTTCAGCAGAAAAGGCCAGTGCTTAATGGTATCTGGATCTAGTTTCAGCTCCTGATGCCCTTATGTATTAAGTGATGTGGGCAACCTATTTGACTTCTCTGGATTTCCTCATTTATAAAAGAGAAATGATGATCCTCTCACAGGACAATTGTAAAAATTAAATGAAACAATCTAGAAGCACTCAGTATCATGGTACACTGTAAGAACTTAGTAACTGGGATAACTGGCACCCACTGATGATCATCTGCACATTCCTATGCAGGTGTGTGCCTCTATGTAAACACAACGGATGGTGTAGAAATGGCTTTGTCTTGTTACTGACCTTAGAACAGGCTCTAAGGAAGATCCACCACAAAATACTCAAAGCAGTATTACATATTCTACAACAAACCAACACATTAAATGGCTAAATAGTGGTCAGACGGTATGAGTAC
This sequence comes from Oreotragus oreotragus, assembly GCA_006410675.1. Lineage (NCBI taxonomy): Eukaryota > Metazoa > Chordata > Mammalia > Artiodactyla > Bovidae > Oreotragus > Oreotragus oreotragus. The sequence goes on along the minus strand of SJYX01006271.1, from coordinate 99,418 downwards.
AAAGTTCGAGAAACTATGCAAAATAGCCCTGGCATAGAGTATTTTGCTGAGCTCTCAAAAATGAAATCAACCTTTTATCACGTTATCTTTTATAAACCTTTTGAAGGCAGGAACTATTTTATACATCTCTGTACCCCTCTTAGTCTCTAGACACTAGGTTTTCAACTATTTGATGATACAACTATAAATTTTCATCTCAGTAAAGTCGTCTGATTTCACAGCACCTAGAACCTAAGCCATGTGACTTAGACAAATTAATTCAATGAAAGTATCGGCTAACCAAGGAGACCCAATCTTCACTTCGACCATTTTTCTGTAGATCAGAAGTGATTTAACATAGGGAAAAATAACTATAATAAAAATACTTCAAGTACCTAATATATTATAAATCATATTCAGACCGGCCCTAACCATGGAAACAGATGGACTCTTAAGTTCTGTTGGATAAACATCCTGAATATCTCTAACCTTTCAAGCACTATGTTTGATTTTAAAAAAAAAAACAAAAACTGCTACCATCTAAGATGTTCAATAGCCAGTCACCCACATGAATATAGAAGAAAAACTAAATTATGCAGCTATGTCATCCAAATGCTGACAAATGGGTTTGGCATTTTTGTTGTAGACAGACCAAAACTTCCAGTCATAGGAGGGACACTAGAAAATGTCTTACATGACATTACACTGACCTTAAAGTGTGAACTTTGCAAATATGGTCTTATTGTTTTTGTATGAACCATGGGACTGCCTCAAAAGGCGACACGGTCAGTTACAGTGAAAACTGCTGGACTGCTGAATTTTTGCTAAAGCACAAACACGATTTTGGCATCTACTACTGCCACAATATGGATGCACGTTTTTTAAAGTTAAAATAACAAATAATAAAATGGCATCTGGCAGTAGTATATATCCTCAGTATTGTTTATACAAAAACACAAAATTTAGAGGTAGCTGCCAATAATTTTTCATAATTTAACTATCCCAAAGAGATAACATAATTCAGTGAAAATTCTACCAAGTCACTCTTCGGAAGACAGTTTCTAAATCTAAATGTCACAACGTTGCTATTTGGTTTAACTCACCAAAGCAAAACATAAATAAGTAAAAAATAATTCACAATCTGCATTCTTCCAAATGAAAATGCTAGAGGATTAAACAGGAGCTTTTCACTTTCATTCCTCAATATACACAAATAGAAATTCGAAATTTCCAAGTTCTGCTTTCTAAGAGCATACTGATTAATCTTCCCCATGACAAACCTACTTTGCTGTCAAAAAACAAATTAAGAATTTTTAAAAGTATGTCAATGCGAAAACAAAATGCACAATTTAAATCTTTTTTTATGAGAGGTAACCTATGTTAAAAAATAAAATTGTTTTTAAAGATCTTCCACAGTAGGCTGTCACGTGCACTTCTGAGCCCACTACAGAATAAGAGGAATGTTTTGTAAGAGAACAGGGAGAATGAGGCTCTGTGGTTCAAAATAAGCAGAAGAGGGGGGACTAGGGGACAGTGTGCCATCCTGAAAGATCACTCAGTCTTCCTTTTAATCAGATAGACCTGAGAGATGGGAAGACACCGTGTCCCCATCTCTGGCTCAAATCACTGGAAACTAATTACAGGCTGGACTCCGGTAAACAGAAGAAACTCTGGAGTCAGACGACAGTACCATCTCCTTAGCATATAACCTGTTATGGATTGATCTTAACGTAAAATGGAGATAATTAACCTTATTTTCAAAGTTGTGGAAAGGATTAAAGATTACATATACAGAAATAAATACGTATGTACTGAAATCTGAATATATAGTTACCAAAATATTGGGTTGGCCAAAAAGTTTGTTTGGGTTTTCTATATGATGTTATGGGAAAACTCGAATAATCTTTCTGGCCAACACAATATTAACAGTGGTTATTTTGGCTAGCAGATTTATAAGTATATATTTTGTTTTCTTTATGTTTATCTGGATTTTCTAATTTTCATAAATCATTACTACTTATATAAGGAGAGCATGTACCTCACTTAGCACACACGTTGCTGGCACAGAGAGTGGCTCACAACCAGCGGCTATCATCATCACTAACACAAAAATCAAAGAAAGGTATCTTCTGGCCTTGGTTTTGGCTGCTTCTCTACGACAGAAAAGTCATGAAATGAAGCTGATTGCTTAACACAAAGGCCGTGGCAGACTTCCCACTCCTAAGCCAAAGGAAAGGCCACAATTTAGAGAAATGGGTTTATGTGTTTATGACTTAAGTGCTGGGAAGAGCTGCCTGGTCATGGGAAAGCTCAGCTAACAGGATGACTCAGCAAAGCTAATCAAAACAAAATTTGTCCAGGTATAATTAAAACATAAAATGCCACCGACCTTCCTAGCTAATGTGAATTACAAGGATGCTTTGAAGAACAAATACTTGCCAACAGGAAGCCCAGATCCAACAAAACAATTAAGATTAGGACTTTTTTTAATGTGTTAATGATTATACAGGATAGGAACCTTGCTCATCTAAACTCTTTTATTATTGTTAAAGTATCTCAAGTAATAATTCACCACAGGCTTGAAAATAAAGACCCTGGAAAAACCACCACGAAGGGTTGCTTAATCAAAATTATAATTATTATGATTGCAGGATTATCACACATAAATGCATTTATATTTACTGTAGCAGAAATAGCACATTTTCAAGAGTGCTTTGAATTCAACTAAATTTTATAACAAAATGTTACCTAAAGTGTGTGTCAATATTCCTTTGATCTCAATGACAGAGTCAATCAATCCCCTTGGGAAAACAGACTGAAATTCAGTCCTAATAAATAAAACAAGTTGGGATTTGGGGTTCGAAGAGTCTAAGTTTTTTTGTGGTCTTGACTAGTGTTTCTCGATTTTCAGTAAGACTTTTCCATTCTCTACTCTCTATGTTTGATACACAATCTAATGCTTGGGAACGCTTCAAAGCTTTGGTAGTTTTTAAAATTTCTTGTAAATCTGATAATAAAACTTCATTTATATTGATTTCTTAGAAAACAACTAAAAAATTCTATCCAGGTTCAAGAATAATAAAAATGAGCTAGTAACAGTCTTTTCTGCCATAATATTGGACTTTCATATTAAAAATTATATAAGCTTCTAAAAAGAATGGCACCTTTATTCCCATCTTCTAACCCTCTTTGCCCCCACAACAAGTTAGCTAAACATCTAGACTTTCATAAATTGAAAAAAATGAGGCAGAGAAGTTAAAATCTAATTATTCTTTTAAAAAAAGCATATAAAAATCTGTCCAGTTTATATCAACATTTTCATATTCTGGACCTGACAGTTTTGTGTAAGCAGGAAAGTTAGTGTTGTCTCCTCCTGATTAATGGAGAATTTTAAAAATTAAAAAGATACTGCCATTTATTAAATAGACTAAAAATGAGAGGTGGGGTGGGAAAGCAAGAGTTGAGGACACAAGCATCTAGGCTGACTCTCAGTTTCCTTGCTGACAGTTTAAAAAAAACCCCAAAACGAAATTCCTTCTCTAGTTTGTGTTGCCTGAGAATATGGTTTTGTAAAGTCTGTAACAGCAATTACATTTCATCACCACAAGTACATTTGTTTTAAGCCTATAAATACTATGTCAGTAATACTAAACTATCTCCATTGACTTATTTGTAAAAAGAAAAATCTATTATATATTTGTATAAAGTTAATACTGAGGGCAGAGGCAAGGGAACAAGAACCAGCGCTTAATCAGTTTGTCTGGACACAGTGACCAGCCTGGGACCCCGCTCAAGCCACCTGGTCAAGCCGTGTCTGAGGGTGAGTCATAGGAGGCGGAGACGATGAAACTGCCGCCGCTGGAGCGCCCGGCCACCGACTGGGCGGCCTGCCGGCTCAGGCTGTTACAGATGAGCACCAGCTGGTTGCTCTGGGCCTCGGACAAGGTGCTGCAGCTCTGGTACACACTGAAGTTGGTCTTCCTGCCCGGGATGTTCCCCTTCTCGCACATGGTTTTCACCATCTTGGCCAGCTTGTTCTTGCCGAGGGCCTGGCAGTTGTACCAATGCAGAGCCGCCAAGTTCACGACTGGTTTGATGGACAAGTAGAAAGGGGCATCCTCATAGCGCATGGCAGGAGGCCGCCGCTGGGCATACTCCTTATAGTCCTGTACCGGGCAGGTCTGTGGCGCGTGCTGGGTGGCATACACACGGGAGTCTGTGCCCCCTCTCTTGGTTTTGGCATTTAAGTCACCAGTGTCTTGACCCATCCACTCCAAGTACTCCAGTCCTGTTTCTGTTACCTGGAGCCGAATGTCACCCCACTTCAAGGTAGACCCGTGGAAGCCTGTGCAGTGCCCAAAAGCTTTTGTGTTGTTGAGCCAGACGAGGTTGAGCAGACCCTCAGGGTTATAGCGACTTAGCAGCCCTCTCTTTCGCAGAATGAGCTCATCAGCAAAGGTGAGCTTCATGGACTTGTGTGGCTTATTTCCTTTTCCTTTGCAGCGGAGTTCAATCTGCTTCTGTTTGAGTGCCTCTTGGGAGCGCTTGAATTCCTTATCCCTGGTGATACTGTAGCCATACCTGTGTTCTTTTAGGTACCGTTCAAGTCCACACTGGTAATTGGCCAAGCTGTTGGGTTCATACTCGGATCCATCCTTCTGCCTGGCATCCACAAAGAAAGAGGCCAGGTAGGCATCCAACTCCTTGCAAGGGATGACATAAATCTCTCTTGTTTCAGAAGGATACTTGGCGATGAGGAACTCCCGGAAATTGCGGAGCGCAGTCTGCGTGCTCCGGATGGTTTTCTCGTTCTGCTCCCTGCTGAGCTCAGCTGCTCTTTCATCCTGGTCTGCAACAAATTGGGGAGGGGAGGGATAGAGAGGGTGTTCATGAGTTCAGACAATGCACTTTCTACTCTGAAATAAAGTTTCCTTTTATAATGAAAAGGGGAAGAAGGAAACAATTTTACAGAGATCACTGATAAATGTTATTTACATACCTGTTGCATTATAATAGCCAACTTCAGTTTCACAAATGATGTACTAGACATGAGATGACTCAGTATCATCAAAACGAGCTTCTCATGTCACTGGCACATAGTTTAGTGCACGAAGATTTGTGGAAAGAGTGAAATTAGAGGTAGCCTTTGTTTTGGGGGGGTAGAAAATAATAGAAATGTGCTATTTATCCTAATGCAGGGTGCAAGGGCCCCATGAGAGCAACATACTCATTTTAAACCACTTCATTTGTGAAACCAGAGGTTGTACTGGTTCCATTTTATTGAATTAAAAATATTCATATTTGTTATTTAGCATTAACTCTATAGAGATCTATATATTTAATAATTACTAAATAGATCATTTATAGCAGTTAACGTGCCATTCTACAGCAATTCAGGTGAACACAGTTTATAAATATTCTATATGTAATTATAGGGCAGATTATAAAAAGTGATAAAAAAAATATTCTGTGTTTTACAAAATGAAAACAGACTCACAGATACAGAGAACAAATGGGTAGTTGTCAGATGGTAAAGGGGGCAAAGATGGGAGGGCGGGGCAAAATAGGTGAAGGGGAGTAAGAGGTATATACAATAAATAATTCACAAGGATGAAATACACAGCATGAGGAGTATGGCCATGAATAGTATAATAACTGTGTATATGGACAGATGGTTACTAGATTTGTGGTGATCATTATATAATGTATTCAAATGTCAAATAATTGTGTAATATACCTGAAACTAATATAATACTGTACATCAACTATATTTCAACACACAAAAAATTTGGTGTTTTGGGAAAGTAATGAGGATAAAACTTCATAGCTAAAAAGATAGGACAATGAAAACTGAGTAAGGCTATTATAAACAAGATATAAGGAAGGAGGTATGTTTCCTGGATAGTTTTATTTTATTAATTTATTATTTATATTCTGCCACCAAAGACTGGAGGTACCTCTTTCCATTATGAATCACTCATGATTAAGTAATGTTGCTTTGGAATAGTGGTTCTCACACTTCAGTAAGATTCAGAATCACGTAAGATGCTCAATCAAAATCAGATTCCTAGGCACAGGCCCAGGAATCTGCATTTAAACTAACACCTCTATGCTCAGGGTAAGGTTCAAGAGAACACACTTTGAGAAAAAAGTTAAAGTGTTTATGGCTTATGAAGGAAGCCCTACTCTGTTTTACTAGATTTTTTTAAAACAATAGTTAAGTCCAATGGTATCATTTAAATAATTTCCTCTCAGTAACATGTAATTTAAAATTGGGATGTTAATATTAACAATGAAAACATCTGTCAAAACTACCACAATTATGTCAGACATGGTCTGGGTGAAACTCAAAAGAGAAATCTAAAAATGAAATCACACAATAGAAAAACCAGGTTATCCTAAGGATGTTGAGAAGCAAACGCTGAGGTTAATTTAAAACAACATAAAAATATAATTTCTGACTCTATAAAGCATAAAATTATTTTATCCCAATTATCCTATTTAGGAAAACTTTAATTTGTAAGTCTGTTCGGTGGGAAGTCTTTGAAATAACCACAAACAATAAGAAAAATAAAATTTCTAGTAAGTTGAATTTTATTCATAAAGCACACTATTTTTGTATTGTACACATTTATGAATGTCCATATTATTTTTAAATGACAGTTGTAAGGTATAACTGCTAAAGTCCTCATAACTTTATAAAATGAAAAAAAATCACTAAACTAGCTAGCTAATTAGATATTTTTATAGGCATATTTTTGAGATATTTCCAAAATTCCAATACACAACAGTGTATTTTATGCTTCATTAGACTTAACTTTTGGCTATCTTCTTCCAGTTGAAACTGTTTCTGGATCAACATTAAAAATGTGTATCTTTCCATTAGGGAGGTGAAGCCACCTTAACCTTTTACCACGCTGACTTCCCTGTTTACATGCAAAGCCAAAGTGGTCAGCACATCTGTTCATTGTGGCTACTTGTTTAAACATTGATCACAAGTTTTCAAACTTTAAACAAAGACTTTTTAAGAAACAAGCATTCACAGACAACTTTAGGGGAAACATTTCCAGTTCTTCAACTTTCACATGGAATCTTCTCTAAAACTTATTTTTCTCAGATGAAGATCGAGTTTTCCATCTCAAACCTATTGTGTTATGTACTCTGGGGATATCAAAGGCTTTGAGAAGCCAAATAAAATTTAACTTTAGTTTAAGGCATGTACTAACATATTTTCCCCTAGACAGCCATGTAGCTGTTAATTAACAGAGGTGATCAAGGTTGTAGAGAAGGCAACAGTCAGCATAATCTTTCTCCCTTAGGGATCTCTTGATTGCATTATAGGAGTGGGAGCTGTGTAGCTAAATGATTATTCCTTTATCTGTGAATGGCTATAACTGTACTGCGCATCCATCTTTTTTTCTTCTGGTACACAGTGTGCCCTTCCAAGCCATAAACTCAAGCACTTCTCCACTGTCTTATCACCATGGCAAGTGACTTCCTGCAAAGATAGCAAGTATACATGTGGTTCTCCATTCAGTCCTGGTTCTTCCACTACTCTCTGGTGTCAAGCGTTCAGGGAAGCTCTCTGATCACCAACCCAAGCTCCCCATTCCAGGTCTTCAAAAGTGATTATTAATTTTTTCATTTTTTGGCCACATCCCAGTGCATGTGGAACTTCCCTGTCCCGGGAGCAGACCAATGGTCCCTGCTATGGAAGTGCTACCACAAGGGAAGCCCAACAGTGACTGTTAATTCTGCCACTCGGCAGAAGAAAACTGAGGTCTCACACCTCCATTCGATAGTTACAGTCACACTTCTCTTAGCAGCATATCCAAATCCCTGTTTCATCACTGCACTTGGCAGCCTTTCTTTACATACCATGGCTCCAGCCGAAGAGTCCTAGTTCTATTTGAGAAAATGTTTGTTTCTGCTTCTTTTTGTCTTGAAGTTCTCTCAAAGAAAAGTCAGAATTTTGATCCAGCTCTTTGTATCTGAATGAGACCGCTGCAACTTCAGTTAATTTTTAAAATTTTATTTTTGGCCCACACCACACAGCATGTGGGGTCTTAGTTCCCTCCTCAGGGCCGAACGGGGCCCCTGCATTGCAAGTGCAGAATCTCAACCACGGGACCGCCAGGGAACTTCCAACCGCTGCAGCTTCTAGTCCCTGATTTGCTGCCTTGCCCTTAACAGGGGTCCCACAAGTGTTCGCTGAATGCTTTCTGATCCGTGAAATATACTCTGTGAAGTAGCGTTACAGTCCTGAAAGATTCTGGCACTCATCAAAAACTCAGCAAACTTCACTAAATTTTGCTTGAATGTATGTGGTAAGAAATAGAATTTGAATTCTAAATAACAACAAAAATTGTATTCAACACAAAGATAAAGATCACTTTTTATTTTCTTAAAAGATGTATATGGTCTAGCAGGCAAACTAAATGAGCCACTGTCATTAATGAACAAAAATGCACTGAGATGAGCAAAATGCTTTTATTGTATCAAGGAAGCTGTGATTAATAACAAATTTTTTACACTGAATGTGGGTAAAATTCCAAAGGTCTTGAAAACTGGATGAAGAAGACAAGGGGGCAGTCCAAAATATGCAGGTACAAGTTTTATTTTCAAAACAGACTGGGCATTTAACAATCAGAAACAAAGTTTTACAAACGATGAGTGAGTAAGCACCAGAATCACGTTTCCTACGCCTGCCTTGACCCTCACATACTAAACAGCCTAATCAATGTTAAGTACCCAGACCTAAAACGTAGCTTAGCCCTGTCTCCACAAATCTGCTCTTCCACCCAGTCAGTGTCTTCACCACCAGCCTATGTTCCCTAGCCTGAAACCCGAGTACCACCCTTGACACCTGCCTTCCCTCCCTGCTACAGCTAATCCAGCAAGTCCTGCTGGCCCTGCCACATTTCAAGCACACTTAATAAGTAACTAAAACATGCCAGGAATTAAGTAAACTGAGTCTGAATGGATGAGTGTTTTTGTGGAATGTATCACAGACTGAGGGAAACAGACAAAAACACAAAAAATAAATTTTAGACGAACTGACAAGTGCTATGAAGAAAAACAACTGAGTACTCCGAAAAAGAGTTAAATGGCCTGCTTACGGATGGATGTCCCAGGGAAGACTCTACGAAGACCTTCCAGATGAGGCCTGAAAGTGAGAAGCCGAGCACACCAAGTACAGGAGGAGGAGGAGAGCGGACAGCGTGGGAGAAGCCCCTGCGGCGGAAACTGCGTTAGAAGGCCCGGACGAGCGCCAGTGTGCCCAGAGAACAGTGACCCAAAGGAGAGCGGCACCAGGAGCCACAGGAAATCCACAGGCCAGGTGCTGCCGGGCCGTGTCTCTAAGTCATTATTAATACACTGCACTTCACCCAACAAAACCAGTTGCCCGGAAAACTAAATGGTCAGATTCGTACTACTCTACTATGATATAAACCTATCTCCTCCCATGCTAAGAAAATCTTCAACAAACTCTGCTCTATATTAAAACAGGGGTTAGTTCACATCTGGATGACCTGGTGGAAACATTCCCAGACAATGAAATGATCCATAATCTGAACCTCCTCAGTGGAAGCAGAAGGTCAGAGCCGGAGGGAACAAGAGGACGTCCAAGTCAACCCCCACCTCCCCTCCAAGAAAAGGCATTAGAAAAGGTATGAAGTTTTAAAGCAGATAGCTTTTCTATACTTATTTATAGTCTCTATGCCCCATTAATTACGTTGCTTTTCATGTATTTATCATCTGTGAATTCTGAGTAGCCAGCATGTGTTCCAGCACCCCAGAGCTACCAAATGGTGACTGGGTTTGAACACTGCCTGAATATGTACTAAGAGTTTAAATCCACAGATCCTGCACATATATTTTAAACGACTCAATATCTTGAATCCTGGTCTAAGTCTGATATAAAAAGGGAGAACTTTTGGATAGGCATGGCTTGCGAAAATGGCCTGCCTTCTCCCGCAGCCCTTCAATTTAGACCGCCTGCCTTCTCGCCACATCATAAGCCTGCTGGGCTACTGTCTTGGGGTGGCTGCTGTCACCATCACTAGTGCGGTTTTGGCTATAAGTAGGTTGAGTGGATAAACTCAGTACACAGAAGATGCGAGTGGCCTTGGCTCTTCAGATCAGTTACTTATTTCTTGCCTGTACCATTCATAATATTTATTGCCATAATATTTATTACTAAAACTTACTCAAAGTTTCTAAAAAGGAGAAGCCATCCCATAAAACTAGTGTAGTGAAATGGGCCTTTGACAAATAGAGCCAACAGACTGAAAGGTTTTAAATTACTGACTTTCAAGGGATCTATGATTTGGAGAAGGGCCCTGGGACTCTTTGGAAAGCCTGCGTAAAGTTTTTATGCACAGAGTTTTTCTGTACTTATTTACATAGTCTCCAGTGCCCCATTAATCCAATTATTTCCTCTCTTGTTAGGAGACAGCATGAAAAAAACAGGTAACTAGTTCGGTATCTTGTGTTCTCATTTAATCTGAGGAGATTTATATTAGATTTAAACTCAAAGCGGTTTACTTCTACTGCTGTGGCACTCAATTTAATTTAACAAAAAATAAACTTACCTATCTCATCCCTTTTGTGATTTTATTAAAGCCATACATCTGAAGCAATAAGAAACATTTAAACATTTCCTGATGTTTAACTTTTTAATTCAATCAAGAAGACTATTTTGTCTTTTTACTTGATAGAGAAATGATGTTCAGATTCTCTTTATAAACCAGTGAAAGATAAGCCCATAAGCTTATTAAATAAAAGTGTATTTTAAATTTGAAAAGTAAAGAAGAAAGTAAAAGAAATCTGGTGAGCAGATTTATGAGGCTGCAGTGGAATTAATATTTAATCCACATGTGTGAGTACACACTGTGCCCCACCTAGCATTTTAAGACAACTTGTGGGGTGTAGACAAAGGCAAGTGTCTGATGCTTACACAGATGGGATCATCATTAGAAGAGATAAGAAACACACACAAAACTAATTAAAAAGACCATGCATGATTGTGTAATTAGGCACTGAGTTTGTGGCATGGGTTGCAGATCCTACAGGAATTCAGAAAGAAAAGAGAGATAAGTCAAGATGAGTTTGAGATGGGCTGGAGCTCTATACGACAGGGGAACAGAGATTTGGCTTAGGTATTAAAGGCTGGTGGAGCAGGCAGTGGCACCCCACTCCAGTGCTCTCACCTGGAAAATCCCATGGACGGAGGAGCCTGGAAGGCTGCAGTCCATGGGGTCACTAAGGGTCGGACACGACTGAGCGACTTCACTTTCACTTTTCACTTTCATGCATTGGAGAGGAAATGACAACCCACTCCAGTGTTCTTGCCTGGAGAATCCCAGGGACGGGGGAGCCTGGTGGGCTGCCGTCTATGGGTCGCACAGAGTCAGACACGACTGAAGTGACTCAGTAGTAGTAGTATTAAAGCATGGGCATCACTTGGTTAAGCAGAACGGGAGGGTAGGACATTCCAGGAAGAAACTGCATGGGCAAAGGGCAAGGGATGGGAAGGTCTGTGTTCATGAGGGCTGTGAAACACTGATCCCGCTTCGCGAGGGGGAGAAGGGCTGGAGTGGGGAATAAAGCCAGGACAGTAGGATGGACACTTAGAGGGTCTTACATAGTAACTATAAAGACACACATTAAGGAAAGGAAACCGAACATACTAAGGACAAAGATCCTCCACATGCTAAGAAAGCTGATTCAAAAAGTAGAAGCTACTTAAAAAAAATCAACCCAACATTTCTCCACCTCTGACATTCTCTACTCTTATGTTGTTATTTTCTTCCACATACCTACTACCATCTAACATAACATGTATTTACTCAACAACTTGTTTAGCATTTATCTCTGCCCAGGTGAACTGTGAGCTCTGTAAAAGCCAGGACTTTGCTGCTTTATTCCCAGGGTCTGAAAAAGCTCTTGAGAAGTAGGAGCATTCATATTTTGTTGACTGAAGTAACATCAAAGCTGAAAGGACAGTTACTGAGATAACTTTGTATGCATAATTATACAATCTACTTTAGACCAACTGTACTGACTGCATTTAGAAAGAACTAAAAATTAAAATAGGCAACATAAAATTCAATTTGGGGACTCACAGAGTCTCAAAGTCACTTTATCCTTTATTAAGGTTCTTCAGAGTCAGCTGTGGTCAGGAACGGTGATCTGGATGTCTGTAATAATGAAATGACTTATAAGCCCACTGCAAGCTTTTCCTAGGGCTATTTTCTTAAGAAATAAGGATCTATCAGCTCTCACACAAATTGCTACAAGACAGTATCTTTATCTTACTATCGGGATAAGGAAAAAACAAGCAGTAATTCTTTAACCGTACCAGAAATCAATATATCCCCCCAATCCTGACCTCCACTTTAAAAGAGATTATACTGGCATTTTGGTATTATCCATCCACTAGGTTCTTACTTCTTCTATACATATGTTCATTTGATATAAATTTTCTTATGATTCTATGTTCAAGGAAAATTATCTTGGTATTTAAAAAAAATATGCCCTGGTTGGTAATCTTATGATCAAGGCCTACTTTAATTTTGTCAGGGGATCCAAAGTCATATTTGTCAACATTCATGTTTCATCTTTAAAATACAGCAATAGCTTCTAACCCCTGTAAATTTATTAAAACAAACAAACAAACAAACACACACACACACAAACAGGTATATTTACTTTATAGGTAGAAAACAAAGTGCAGTACCCTTATAACTACCATAAAATGTATTAAAAAGTCAATGTCTTTTTTCTCCTTTAAACACTCAACTCATTGCACATTTCAATGCTTTTTCCTTAAAACCTTAAAATTCAGGCTATTTTCTAGGATTGTTAACATCACTAATCGAAGCCAGACATATATGCTATTATAGCTATCTGACCAGCAAATTATTTTTACGCTTGGTTAATCATTTCCAATAATGGAAGTAAAATATATTTCTTACATATACACTCAGGAGCATGAAAATTTAGCACAATAGTGCCAGTTAGTCTGGTATGATTTTTGATAGTATTTTTCACTGAAGCAGAAATCACTTAAATAAACATTAGTCAACTGCTCATTTCTCCTGGTTGTACAGCATGTGACTCTAGAATCTCTGGAGAATTCTCTCCTTGATAAAAATTTAAAAATAAAATAGAGCACGAAAAACACCAGTATTTATTAAATAAACAAAGTGCAGGCCGAAGAAACTGAGGCCTCTTCCTCACCCATATTCACTGCTGTCTGCATATATGAATTAAATCAGGCCAAGGAGCTATGTCTGTTGGAAGGTAAAGTAAGACATCACTTGTGTAAAGACTAGGTACTGACTCGCAGATCCCTGCAACAAGGAATTAATTTATGGCCAACAGGGTGCAGAGTCTCCATTTTTAATGAGTTCTCAGGTGGTTCTAATAGAGCTGTGGGTGAATAGGCCATGCTTTGAAAAACAGCTTCATCTCTTCTTCCCTCTACAAGGCCTAGAAAATGACTCTTCTTTCAAGTAAGCTTCAGCCCACATCTCGGTTAGAGCAGCTGCCACACCGCTGGGATGGCCAGATTTTCCAATCTGAATGTTTTTATGTCCCAGAAAGAAGAGGTGCTTCCTAAATGTTTAAGTGACTTCTATTAAGTGAAAAATACTATAAAAAATCATACTGGACTAATATTGTCATCCAACAAAATAATGGATGAGTCAAGGAATTGTTTCCCTCTGAAACCCACTTGATTCAGATTTTTTCTTTCATAATACCTCCAAATTTATTAAGTTCAACACTGCTTCCCTAATTGCCAAATATCATTTCTAAACTCTGACCTAGCCTGCTCCATCCTTCAGGGCAGTTGACGTAGGCAGTGTAGTGAATGGTTAATGGCTCCTGCTGATAAGAACACCTATGTTCAAATCCCAGCTCTGCTGCTTAACCAGTTATGTGAATCTGCATATGTTTCTAAACTTAAGCCTCGGTTTTTTCCACTGTTAAATGGATATAATAATTGTACCTATGTCTTTAGAGATGTATGAGAATTAAGGTCAGAAAGCAAACCACTTAGCTCAGTGTTGGACACATAAATAATCTAATTCAACTCTTTATACATATCACTGCTGAGAAATGTCTTCCAACTCATTAAATCAACGTCTTCCTACTTCACTCGAGTCCTTCTCTATTGATGCTTTAATCTGTAGCAAATATTTACTAATTCTTCCAAGACAGATTTATAAAGGCCACCAACACTGGGCATAAGTGAACATACCCCACCATGGGCACATGGAAACAACTGGAGTTAACATCTATCTCTAAAACAGCTCTCAGGAGACCTTTCATTCCACATGACCTAGAATCCTGTGATTTGACAAGCTCAGTGTGTCACTGTAAGAAGAGACATGTAACTGTATGAATTCAGTAAGGTACTAGACAAAGGTGGAAGCATGGACTTCTCTCTTCTAAGAATGCTGCTATTTTGAATTAAATGAAGAAAATGAAGATTTTTCCTCAATTGTTCCTTCTATTCAAAGAGATGCAGCAGCCCAACTGTAATGCAGTAAGTCTTGAGGGCAGCCCCGTTAGCTAGGGAAGCTCGAGGTCAGCCATGCTGGCTTAGAAGGGAGTAAATTCAAACAGGCTTCACAAAGAGGAGATTCAACATTCCGTGACAAACTAAGGAGACACAAAAGGCAAAAGGGAGACCAGATGACAGGCGTGAATAAAAACTAGACGAAGCTTCTCAAATCTCAAACTTAATTTCAAGTCACAGAAAATAAATTTAGCATTCCAAAGGCGAAAGCATAGAACGAGAGAATAAATACTGTACTGTATTAATCACAATAAGGAGCACTTTCATCTGGGCCAAAATATATTCTTAAATCAACCTTCGAATGTGGCTGCATTTTCAAGCTTAGCAGCATGAAACCCACATGACTGTAATTAATGTAATAAATCATGTTGTGGAATTTTCTACAGAACCTGACAGTGCTCATTGATATACTGCTTATTAGAGACTAGAGATTTCTCCTGCATTTTTTTTATTATACTGCCAGAGACACTGAATCAACAATACCTTCTGATGTGTCTGAAGTATCTGCTGCTGGTGTGATACATAAAATATACAGTGAGCTGCTATCAGACTTGGATATACAACACATAATACCCGATCTCCAAAAAGAATTTGTTTTTTAATTTTTACTTTTCTTGACTTAGGTCGGTCATAGAAGAAACATGGATTCATTAGAGATGTGACATTCATATTTTCCATGGTTTCAGTCATGAAGTCACATGCTTCAAAGCATGACTCGCCTATTCAGTTTATTTCATGAAGACTCCATTAGTTTATAGTGCAGAATACTGTTAAACAGACATTATTTTATCAACCTCTTTGTGTCCTTTCCCTTTCGAAATCTGACTCCTAAGTAAAATGTTCTTGAATGTTAACCCCTTTTCAAAAGTAAAACTTAGTCCTGTGCAGTTCAGGAATTCAGCCATGAATGCATTTTACCTCAGTGGGTTTACATACTTTTAAATATGCTTTGCATATGTAAGCATTTTCTAATTTAGAAATACTGAAAATTTTAAAAATACGTTAAATTTTTTTTATTTTTAATTGGAGGATAACTGCTTTACACAACACTGTAAAACAATTATCCTTCAACTAAAAAAAAATTTTTTTAACCCACACTAAAAACATATGGCTTAATGGCCCTTTATTCACATGGGTACTTATTTACCTGAGGAAAAGATCACGTATACTTCCCCTAATATAAATAATTTTATTCATTAATCACGAAAGTAACACATTTAATAATAAAAATAATTTTATTCATTTTATCATAAAAGTAACACACTTACTATAAAAAATTTCCCTAGAAAATAAAGGTTAAAAAAGAGAGAAAAACTGCCCATAAATCCATCCTTCAAAGACAGCCACTGGACACATTTTGGTATATATCTCTTCAATATAAATTTTTAATTAAAAATAGTATTCTTTAATCACCAAGAGTCTAATCCATTCTGTATTAACTATACACTTTTCTTGCAATTTTTTTTTTTCTGAAAATATTGCTCTGTCTCACATTTAAGAGGAAAACTTTAACATGGTAATTCCTGGATAAGTTACTATTTCTGACATATTCCTTTTGGTCATCTGAAATGACATATTTTAAGACTTTAATAAGAGTTTAGAACTAGATTTATTATCCACCGATTTCACAGAAATTCCTTTCTTAGCTATTGAGAATTCCCTACATCCAGTCTTGCCCCCTTTCAAACTGTTTTCCACACAGCAGCCCTAATGAATTTTCCCAAAAGAAACAGGAAATGAACGTTATCTCTTATTTTCTTTCTGGAAATTTTAGTATTTCCATATTTGGCACACCACTTAATAAAAATATATTTGGTGCTTCAACACGGTAGGCACCGTTCTAGGCACATCTGTACAGGTCTCCTCAACTGTTAAAGCACTTTAATTTTCATCCCCTTGTGGTAGAGACAATTAGACATAAAAGCAGATGGAAACTGGAACTAAGAAAGAAGAGTAAAAGTTTTGGGGAAATGAAAAAAACTAAGGGAAAACTGGTCCACATCCTAAGAGGCCTCTTAAGTGCTAAAATGATGAATGTGTAGGAGGAGTCCCCATGGTCAGTAAGCCTAGTGGTGAGGAGCATGAAACGGGAACCAGACTGCCTGGGTGAGAATCCCAGCTCTCCCAACCTCTTATTGTATGACCTTGGGCAAGTTCAACCTTTCTTTGCCTTAGTTTATTCATCTGCGAAATGGAGTTAATTATAGTCCTAACTTCACAGAGTTGTGAGAACTGAGTTACCAGAAGTAATTAGTGAGATAATAAGTAGTCTGTAAGTATTAGCTATTGTAACTGCTATTCTGCATGCAGTAATCAGAGAGCTAACCGTATACGACCCTGCCTACTGAAGAGGATTTTGAAAGTAAAACAATCATCACCATTTGTTAACAGTTCATCAGTATGTCAGTACTGAGTATCTGAAAAGTGACTGTTCATGAGTTTGCTAAAACTCTATGGCTTCAATGAGTGAGAACAAACTCAAGCAACTTTGATGAATTTAGGAGATGAAATGGTGTATCACGGAAATGGTTACAGGAAACTTCTTTTTAGTAGAAACCATTTCTTCCTTTAAATTTCCATGCAATTTACAGAACTGCATATCTTAATTAATAAGGATCAAAATGTGACAGTATCTTTTACTGAAAATGCATAATACAGTAAAAACCACAAAGGAATTATTCATCAACTCGGAAACAAAAGATGTATGGCACACAGAGTAAAAGAAAACAGATAACATGTAAAAATGAGAATGCACAAAACTCTAATAAATTACCCCCTCCTTTTCTGAGTGATACTATTAATATTCATAAGACTCCATCCAAGAAGTAATAACCCATTGGATAGGAAGATGCCAATTCTTCTTAATTGAGTCAATAGATAATAACAAAACATATTATTGAAAAGTTCATTATAAAATAAAAATTTTAATATTTATCTATATGGGTTGGCTTTCTATTGCACATTTATAAGTTCAGGCAAAACAGGAAAATAAAGCCCTTTTCTTAACAATGAGATGGTTGTTTTTCATTATATAAAATAATAACTTAGCAGCAGTAATTGTAACAGTATGAAGGTGTTGAAAAGCTAGTGACTTGTAACATAAATCTGAATATACTCCAGAGACTAAAAATATTATATGAAATATCACTTCAGCTATTAAGAAATATGTATTTCTTATTCACTGAACCAAACCCTAAAGTCAAATTTATAGGCACAGCACATTCTAGGATCATAAAGATCCTTTATTTTTCTTGCTGAATAAAGTTAGGTAAGTTCAGTTCAGTTCAGTCGCTCAGTCGTGTCCGACTCTTTGCGACCCCATGAATCCCAGCACGCCAGGCCTCCCGGTTCATCACCATCTCTCGGAGTTCACTCGGACTCACGTCCATCGAGTCCGTGATGCCATCTAGCCGTCTCATCCTCGGTTGTCCCCTTCTCCTCCTGCCCCCAATCCCTCCCAGTATCAGAGTCTTTTCCAATGAGTCAACTCCTCCCATGAGGTGGCCAAAGTACTGGAGTTTCAGCTTTAGCATCATTCCTTCCAAAGAAATCCCAGGGTTGATCTCCTTCAGAATGGACTGGTTGGATCTCCTTGCAGTCCAAGGGACTCTCAAGAGTCTTCTCCAACACCACAGTTCAAA
>SJYX01006271.1:0-81022 GCA_006410675.1 Oreotragus oreotragus | reverse complement strand
CACATCCATACATGACCACAGGAAAAACCACAGCCTTGACTAGGCGGACCTTAGTCGGCAAAGTAATGTCTCTGCTTTTGAATATACTATCTAGGTTGGTCATAACTTTTCTTCCAAGGAGTAAGCGTCTTCTAATTTCATGGCTGCAGTCACCATCTGCAGTGATTTTGGAGCCCCCAAAAATAAAGTCTGACACTGTTTCCACTGTTTCCCCATCTATTTCCCATGAAGTGATGGGACCAGATGCCATGATCTTCGTTTCCTGAATGTTGAGCTTTAAGCCAACTTTTTCGCTCTCCTCCTTTACTTTCATCAAGAGGCTTTTTAGCTCCTCTTCACTTTCTGCCATAAGGGTGGTGTCATCTGCATAAGTAATACTTAAATTATCTAATTTTTAAATTTCTCAGGGCATGACATCAGCAAGGTGGCCAAGTAAGACATCCCCACCCTGTCTCTCAACAACAATTTGGCATCTATCCATGTACAAAAGTGCCTTTGTGGGAGCTTTGGGACTGGGTCAGAGATTGTGAAACCCTGGTACAGTCCAAGACCAAGGATGGCTGTTTTGAGAAGGCAAGCTTGCGCCCAGGTGGCTGACTCGCTTACTGTGGTCCTGGTTACAAAGCCAGAAACAGTTCCATTTAGTAAGGGACTCAGCTACACCCCCGTCTGGCTTCGATCCTGTCACCAGCACTATATGCCAACAGACGCAGGAGGAGTCACACCCGCCATAGGTTGGGTAATAGTGTACAGATCTTGGTTCTGGCTGTGGACCCTGAGTGCTTCCAGCTTCTCCTGGCTGTGGTATGGAGCCCCAGAGGGAAGCTCACTCAACTTAGTCTGGAGATTCTGGAAGGGCCTGCAATAGGGCTCTGGCCCATCCCAGCCACAGTCACCAAGAGTCAGGCTGACATACGGACCTCACAGAAGATACTCTCATCCATGCCCCTGGAAAATCTGAAGGGACCCTGAACCTGGCTCCAGCCCCATCACAGGAACAGGCCTGCATGCCCAAGGACACAGCAGGAGATGCCCCTGTTCACACAACTGGAGATGCTAAAAGGGCCAGACAAAACTGCTAAGAAAACTGAGCAAACACGTCATGGCGGGAGAGCTGAGGCCTCCAATGTGGTGCTGGTGTCTGAGACCTGCCTTTGGACGCCTGCTGACCAGTAACCAATTTTCCAACTCCTCTCTCTACAAAGAACCCTGCCTGGCAATACTTACGTTTCACTCAGGAAAGGACCAAGGGGAAGCAAACCTATTTATACAACTATAGAAGAAACCAACACCAAATTCCTGTCCTGTGTTCTTAAATGGGAGCAGACAATTAGATGAGGCATCAGAAGAAAAGCAGCTGCATTGAAGAGAAGAAAGAAGAAGAAGGAACATAGAAAATAAAGGAAAAAAAATTCAAAGACAGAAAGTAATTTCTTTAAATCGAATTTAAATTCTCAAAGAAGATTTGATAAGTTATTATAACTATAATCTCCATAAAAGAAACAAGTACTAACAGAAAACTTTCAAAAGTTATTTCAGAAAGGAATTTTCAGCAATTTAAAGACTCAAAGTTTACTTCCTACCTATCCATTCTTGGGAAATTATTTGATGAACTCCAACAAAAAAAAAAAAAAAGGAGAAAGTAAAGGGAAGCATGAACTCTAGAGAACAGTGGTTACAACCCAGGGGAAAACTCAGGATAGGTGGGAGGGTTACCTCGGGCTTACATTAAATCAACTTGTCCCAACTGCAGCAGCAAGGCTGAAGGCCCAGTGTGGGAATGCTGGGGGGACCACAAAGCTATGTAAGAGCACACTGTTCTTTTGTCAAAACACGCTACCAAAATTTTAGGGAAACACACACACACACACACACACAAAACCCCCAAACTAAAATAACACCGTATTTCATTGACTGTAAGATGCACTTCTTCACATGTTAACATCTCTGAAAGTATGCTGGGACACACTTAGTGAGAACTTACTCTCTGTACCAGGCATTGTTTTAAATCCTTTACATGGATTAAGTCATTAATCCACATAACAGCCCTTAGGAACATTCTCCTTTCAGTGTCCCAAATGCTGTGAAATTCATCAAGATGAAAAGTAATTCAATCTTAGAACACTAATAGTTATGCACAATATGTACACTGTCAAAACAATATAAATGGTTTTGGATGTTTACAGTCAACCTAAGGATACAGAAGAAAAGACTAGTTATGGCCACAAAAGAAAACGAAAATAGCGGCAATCCTGTGACGTTAGGAAGATGACAAGAAGAGGGGGAGAATAGCAGATGGCAGCCAAGAACACGAGTCCCTTCACCCCTGGGTGGAGAAAGCATATTTCTTTCTTCTTGCATTATCTTTAGTTTTCTGTTGGTAACTGTGTGTTTTAATGACGTTATAATCAAGTAACGGGAGGGTAATACAGACTGAGTTAAATCCTCATCATTGATAACAAGGGATCTGAAGGGATTTTCTGAAGTTGATGAACCAAGAAAAAAAAAAATCAAGAAACAGAAGTATAAACAGTTTACTTCAAATTCTGGAAGAAATGAATATAGAAAGACTCAAAAGAAGTTTCCTTTGAAGAGTGGAATTATGAGGTGATGAAAGATGAGGTGAAACTGTTATTGTTCAACATTTATGGACTGCCAAATACATTCATAACTTTGACAAAAATGAAGAACACTGAAAAAGGCAATAAAATTATTGTTTTTGTCTAAGAAAGCAATCAAAGTTTTAAGGCAGTACTGAAGAATCAGGCTGCTATGTGTATCATAACTGAAGTCAATAAAGCACCTAGGATGCATCAATCATTAGGTCAGATTTACTGTTCTCTGATCACTGTACTCATCACTGTTCTCACCTAAAATAAAGCTTAAAATTACCTCGCAGTCACAGAAGCACAACTCATCATTTTTGCCATGTTACATAAATACTTTTTTTGGGTCTAATATACCCTTGGGAACACAAGCCGTTAGTTATATAAATGAGATCCAGACTGAAAGAGAAGTTATTGCTGGGCCTCAACTACAGTGGGTCACCTGTACTCTGCCCACCCCTGCTGAGACCCAAGATGGTCAGGCAGCTCAATCTGGGAGGAGCGTGAGGAGGCCGCTGCTTCTCGCAGGAAAACAGAAACAGGGATGACGTCTGGAGCTAACTAAGACTGCGGTACTTTGACACTGACTTGTCTGCCCACAGGTTGTACATTATTTCATCTCTCCAAACCACAAGGAATGAATACCATGGCTAGAAAATCAAGGTCAATGCCGCCTCAATTCTGAACTGGCGCCTGGTTTCCTAGCAGTCTTACTCAAATCCAAATTCACTGAAGAGAATTAGATCTTCAGGTTTACAGCAATTTGCTAGGATGCTGTATTCGGATGCATTTTGCATACCTGGGAGGTCTCAATCATATGCTGATGAGCTTTAAACATATAAAAACAATAGTTTTTGCTACTTTCACTGGTAAAATAGAAAAATGCCTCTATTTTAAAGAAAGAAAAAGTCAACTGGGAAGATTTTCCTGTAAAATATTAAGACAAATGATACTTAAAAAGGAAGTGAAGCACTGGGAAAAAAAGCTGATAAAACTGATTAACTTCTCAGAAAATTATGCATTTGTACAACTGAGGGCAATTAACTTGATTTTCTACTTCTGCCTTTCAGAAAACTAGTAAACAATTATATTTGTAATTCTTAAAGAAAGATCATTAGTTGTCTGTAAAAATAAGCAATATTACAAGTTTAACTAAGTTCATGTTATTTTTAGGTATGGAGAAAGTGTCTCGAATACCTTACGATGTGAAATAGGTTGCCTGTAGTCACTTACTTTTAATTCCCAGCTAAGAAAGACCTTCATTTATCATAGCAGCCTAATTGTTCACTTCACCACTTTCAGCCATATATCACCCTCGTCTTCATATATATGCTATCTAAGGCAAAAAATTCAGTCTTCTTATAAAGTCACTGATAGTTTAACAGCATGCTTAGCTCAGGAAATATAAGGCAAGTTTTTGTTTTTTTAGAACTAGGAAGGTTCTGAGAGAGTTAAAATGTCTGTCTCCCATTTAGAGGGCAGGCAGAGCAAGAATCACGCTTTTGTCTTGTTCATTCATTACTTGTTCACTGAGTAACTGCAGTACCCAACCTGGACCTGGCACTTGGTAGGGTTCCAATAGGTATTTGCTGAATAAATGGTCACGGCATGCTTCAGAATTCTTAATGGCTGTTTCATCCTATATACAGAGAACTTTTAACATATCATAAATATTTGGGGTCCTGAAGATCTCTCGTGTTACTGAAATCAGTGTTGCGCCCTGGACAGAGAGTACAGACATGGCAACAGAGATCATAAGAGGCCAACCACCCAGAAGTCATTTCCAAATCATCTACCTGTCCCCTGCTCTCCAGTGCCTTTGCTGTTGCCTCATTTGAGCACTTACTGCCATCTCCCATCTGAATTACTGCAATTTTTACCCTGTCAAACGGTCCTCAGTCCCAATCCCTACTTCCCCACTGCTATCAGGGTGATCTTCTAAGATCACACAGAGGAACTGTGTTCCTCTGCTCTCCCTGTAAGTTTGTGACCTCACATGCAAAGTCCCCCACAGGTGGCTGCAGTCCACCTTTCCAGCAGCACCTCTCCTGGCCTCTTTGAAATTCACTCGCACCACACTCAGACCTTTGCCTCCCTGCATGCTCAAGCGCCAGTGTCTTTGCTCATGTTGCTCCATCACCTTGAAATACCCTTCCCTGTGTCCCAAAAGGCTGCGGTAACTGCTTTTCATGTGTTCCACAGCATTTTATATACCTCTTAGCTATGGTCTTGTTGGTCTGCTGCCTCCTTCTCTACACAACGATATTCTGGGGTCAGGGAACCTGCCATTCATCTTTGTATTTTCACTAGTCCCGTCATAGAGCAGATCTTGCAATAAATGTTTAATAAACTGAAGTGCAAGCAACTTGTCCGGAGGTTTAGTAGAAAAAGAGACCGTGATACATGTTTCCTGCTTCTAATTAAGAGAATCCTTCTATTAAACCCTAGGTCTTCTTAAAAATGATTCTCAGAAAAAATAAGCACGTTATGATATACTCTAGCAGCCCAAACTTTGGAAAAGTGATAGGCATGACTTAAAAATGAAAGAAACAATTTGGTGTGGGCTATTCCTACACCAAGACAGCCAGAGATGGAGACCAGGGACCAGAGTACCAACCCTTTCTCTCTTAGATAAAAAGTAGGAAACTACACTTTTGGAACTCCAAGCAAATCTAGTACCTCACTTCCAGTCAGTAAACTAAAGGAAACAATCTCTTCTGCACGGAACTCAAGTAGTGTTGATCCTGGAAAGGAAAGTGCTATATATAGAGATAATACAGGACATTTTGCTTTTGTGGTTTTTATTCATTCTAATAGAAGAACTTAAAAAATAATTCACCCATCATAATCCTAAGGAGGAAAGCCATAGTGAAATCTGTAAGACTAATTCTCTAATTCTTTGTCTATAAACAAGTATACTGGGAGATAATGTTAGTAAAGTTTGCTTTCTTACCAAAAAACCTTCTATATTCAGTAATAACAATAATGCCTTTATCTCATAAATATTCCACTATCAACTTGATGTTTCATGAGCTATATTATAAAAGTGAAAGTGAAGTCTCTCAGTCGTGTCCTTGCAACCTCATGGACTGTAGCCTACCAGGCTCCTCCCTCCATGGGATTCTCCAGGCAAGAGTACTGGAGTGGGCTGCCACTTCCTTCTCCAGTACTCTATTTAAAAACATACAGAAAAGTATGCAGAATACTAAATTATGCTTACCAATGAACCANATGGACTGTAGCCTACCAGGCTCCTCCCTCCATGGGATTCTCCAGGCAAGAGTACTGGAGTGGGCTGCCACTTCCTTCTCCAGTACTCTATTTAAAAACATACAGAAAAGTATGCAGAATACTAAATTATGCTTACCAATGAACCAGATGGCTTTATATGGATTAATTTAACCCTTATATCAACCCTAGAGAATAGATCATTTTCTTCATTTTACAGATGATAAAGCTAAGAGACAGAGAGGTTAAATGACCTGCCAAAGTTACCCAGAAAATAAGTAATGGAGCTGGGACTTGAATCTAGGCAGTTGTGTGCCCAGATTTTCATAATGAAGCACCGTGCCTCTATTACCTGTATATAACATGAACTCGTGTTTCTGCCAGATTTAATACATGTTAATAATGTAATATCTATTCCATGGTTTTAAAAGAAAACATCGTAGCTACAGCTCAAGGTTCCGCATACTCAATGTCATCCCTCCTCTCTCCCAAAGGCACACATCGTGTACTGGTATGTCTCCTTCCAGCCTATGTTTCGTAACTACATGTGGTATGTGAGAATGTAACATACAACAACACACAGTGAGGTTTATTCACTTTTTAAAGTATGGTATATTATTCCGCAACTCCATTTCAAAGATGTATCTATACTAATGAATGCAGATCTGGCTGATGTATATATTCCACTGAAAAATATATCACAGTTTATCTTCTGACAGACACTAAGGTTGTTAACCGATTTTTCCTTGTTATCACAAAGAAAGTTGCAATGCACACCCCTGTGCTTTTCTCCTTTTACATGTGAGGAAGTTTCTCTAGGACAGATGCCTAGAAACTGGACTCCAAGGTTGTATGATATGCACACACTTAACTTTATAAGATACTATAAATTGCTCTCCCAAGTGGATGTGCCAACTCATATTGCCGCCAGCATATTCTCTATAGTTGAAGCAAGATTTGGAGTAAAGTTACTAATTTCTGCCCTTCTGATGGTATCACATCGCTGTTTTACTTTGCGTTCCCTTGATTACCAGTGAGGTTGCGCATTTCTCAAGTGTGTATTAACTATACAGGTTTGCTCTTATTAGAAGCGCCTCTTCACTTTCCTTGCTCATTTCCCTACTGGATTATTTGACCTTTTCCCTACTCATCTGTGCAAGTTCTTCACATATTCTGCATATGAATATTCTTGGTTATGTGCATGAAAATCATCACACAGGTTATTGCTTGTCTTTTAACTTTATGATATCCCTTGTCCCAGCTAAGATTTTAATAGCTGTCAGCATCTGCAATCTTTTCCTATATGGTCTGTGCACTGTTCCCAACACCAAGGCCACTTAGCGTGATTTCCTTAAAGCTGTTTCAAGTTCTGTATTTTCATATTTAGATCTTTATATGAGACTTACTTTCATGCCTGATGCGAGGTAAGGATCTAATTTTATCTTGTTCTGCATGAGAGACCGACTGTGCAATGCCACCCATTGTCTGGCGGGTCCTCTCCCACTGGTCCATGACACCTCTCTTCCACATACGGTTCCCACACATGTGCAGCTGTGTTTCTGGGTTCTCTACTCATCTTTTTGGTCAGACTATTCTACTTTAATTATTACAGCTTTGTAATAAGTTATTTATAAGTTATCGTAAGTTATAAAGTATATTATATAAGGCATAATGAGTTTTCATTACTGCCTTCATAAGCTTTCTTTGTAAAAACCTGAATACTTTGAAAAGACACGACAATATAATCAATTCTTTTTTGGAACAGAATGAGTGTATGTACATAGTCACATTATCTCCTCCCCATCCCCTTCCCCAAGTGTAGAAAACAAGCCTAAAAAATAACTTAAAACCACAACTTTTGTCTTTTCTAAGAACTACAAAAAAGGAAGGAAAGAAGGAAGGAGGAAAGTGCCCTTCAGCCAGAAGCGGTAGACCACCATCCCCAGTTCCTTAAACTCACTCTGATCACAGGTATTCTACACACGACTAAACCTAAGACAACTCCCACCACCGCCACCACTCTGAGAACTGCCCTTTGATCAGCTGGGGAGAAAGGAATCTGTGACATTTCGGCAGCGGACAGGAGGTCCTGTGACACTCAGGCAGGAGAGTTAAGAGGTGGTTATCTTGTCCAGAAGCAACTGAGACCTGTGACACTCAGCGGAAGGGTAGAAGGTAGCCTCCAAAAGGCTATGGGAAGGGGTGCTGATAGAAATATCTTAACGGGTTCAGAGTGTCAGTAACACGTTTAAGGATATGCAGTTTCATCAAGGTTTTGACCTGCTCTTTCTTCCTGTGGACATGAAGTCCATATCATAATGGAGAGAGGGACCTGATTTCTTCCTTGTGCAATTAGGTGAGTGAAGAGTTGAATGGAACAAAGTCATTGTTTTTAGATGATGTTGCAAATACCAAGCAGTGAGTCCTGGAAACTGGGAGCAGGTATTTAACTTACTCCAGATACATTCTCAACATTGACTACCTGTCAACACCTGGCTGCATGGTATCATGCACAAGGCGTTGGGATTGAAGAGAAGAGTGCTTGGTAGCTCCATTAAGCCACCCTGACCATTACAAGAGAAGAGGTACATGAATAAACTAGGTAAGCATCTAGTCCACTTACCTTCTTTTAAGAGGTCTACGACAAACTGTGGAAAATTTTTGATGATCTGGAGGGAAGATGTGGGGTGGGAGGTGGGAGGGGGGATCATGTTTGGGAGTTCGTGTAAAAAAATAAATAAATACAAAAAAAAATAAAAAATTAGGTTGGTTTTTAAAAAAATAAATAAATAAAAAAATAAAGAGATGAGAATACCAGATCATTTTACCTGCCTCCTGAGAAACCTGTAAGAAGGTCAAGAAGNTGGGAGGTGGGAGGGGGGATCATGTTTGGGAGTTCGTGTAAAAAAATAAATAAATACAAAAAAAAATAAAAAATTAGGTTGGTTTTTAAAAAAATAAATAAATAAAAAAATAAAGAGATGAGAATACCAGATCATTTTACCTGCCTCCTGAGAAACCTGTAAGAAGGTCAAGAAGCAAGAGTTAGAATGGGACACAGAACTACAGATTGGTTCAAAATTGGGAAAGGAGTACATCAAAGCTGTATATTGTCACCTTGCTTATTTAAAATACGTGAAATGCCAGGCTGGATGAATCATGAGCTGGAATCTAGACTGCTGGGAAAAATATCAACAACCTCAGATATGCAGATGATACCACTCTAATGGCAGAAACTCAAGAGGAACTAAAGAGCCTCTTGATGAAGGTGAAAGAGGAGAGTGAAAAAGTTGACTTAAAACGCAACAGTCAAAAAACTAAGATCATGGCATCCAGTCCCATCACTTCATAGCAAATAGATGGGAAAAAAAATGGAAACAGTAGCAGATTTTATTTTTTTTTGGACTCCAAAATCACTGGGGATGGTGACTGCAGCCATGAAATTGAAAGACGCTTGCTCCTTGGAAAGAAAGCTATGACATAGACAGCATATATTGAAGGACAGAGAAGCCTGGAATGCTTCAGTCCATGGGGTTGCAAAGAGTCAGACATGACATACAAACTAAAGAACAAGAGGCCTAACGAAACAAAGCTCACTCTCCCTGATCAGAGCTTACCCAACTTTCCATATTTTTGCCACTCACTACCGAAGGCAATTCAAGGGTAAAATTATCCAGAGGTTGTATTTCTCCAGCTTCTTTGTTTAAAACAATGAAAGCCCAGTCTAGCTAGTTCAGGCAGAAAAAGAATTTCATAAAGGCCACATAATTTCCCAGAACACCAAGAAACCAGATATGGAGGGGGTCAAACCATTGATTTGCCCTGGTGGAGACAAACCAGCCACCAAACTCCAGCTTAGGCTTCGGGTGGTGGAATCCTGTTCCTGCTGCCTCTAGAAATTGGACTGTATTTTACAAAACAGATTCCTGTAGGGACCACTTTATTTACTTATTTATTTTTGCCCATGCTGTGCAGCATGTGGGATTTTAGTTCCTCTAGCAGGGCTCGAACGCATGCCCCCTGCATTGTAAGCGCTGAGTCTTAACCACTGGACAGCCAGGGAAGCTTTAGGTACTTCTGATTAGAGTCTAGAAGTCTAGAAAATGCATTTGAATGGCAAAGCCTCAGGTCACAAGATTGTGCCCTCACTGAAATATCAACTTGGAAAAGAGAGTTTCTGGCCTCTCCAGTGGGGTAGTGCAGACACAAAGGAGGGAATTCTCTCAAACAGGAAAAGTGTTCAAAGTCACTGTGCAGTCTCAGAAGGAGTAACAATGTGCCATCTAACATGGAACCTGCATTTCCAACATCCCTGCTTCTCAAGTTTCAGTGTGCATACAAATTACCTGGAGATCATAAAATGCAAATTCTGATTCTGTGGGTTTGGGGTGGAACCTGAGAATCTGCATTTCTAGTAAGAACCCAGGTGATAGTTGTTCATGGACCATTTTAGTAGATGAATGAATGTTAAAGCACAAATCAGAATCTACTTGACTATTCAAGAGTATTGAGCACAATCTAATAACAGCAACAATGAAAATGAAAATAATAATGATGGAGACTACTATTTACTGAATGTTTCAGTTCAGTTCAGTCACTCAGTCGTGTCTGACTCTTTGGGACCCCATGAATCGCAGCACACCAGGCCTCCCTGTCCATCATCATCTCCCAGAGTTCACTCAGACTCATGTCCATCGAGTCCGCGATGCCATCCAGCCATCTCATCCTCGGTCGTTCCCTTCTCCTCCTGCCCCCAATCCCTCCCAGCATCAGTCTTTTCCAATGAGTCAACTCTTCGCATGAGGTGGCCAAAGTACTGGACTTTCAGCTTTAGCATCATTTCTTCCAAAGAAATCCCAGGGTTGATCTCCTTCAGAATGGACTGGTTGGATCTCCTTGCAGTCCAAGGGACTCTCAAGAGTCTTCTCCAACACCACAGATCAAAAGCATCAAGTCTTCAGTGCTCAGCCTTCTTCACAGTCCAACTCTCACATCCATACATGACCACAGGAAAAACCATAGCCCTGACTAGACGGACCTTAGTCGGCAAAGTAATGTCTCTGCTTTTGAATATACTATCTACGTTGGTCATAACTTTTCTTCCAAGGAGTAAGCGTCTTCTAATTTCATGGCTGCAGTCACCATCTGCAGTGATTTTGGAGCCCAAAAAAATAAAGTCTGACACTGTTTCCACTGTTTCTCCATCTATTTCCCATGAACTGATAAGACCGGATGCCATGATCTTCGTTTTCTGAATGTTGAGCTTTAAGCCAACTTTTTCACTCTCCTCTTTCACTTTCATCAAGAGGCTTTTTAGCTCCTCTTCACTTTCTGCCATAAGGGTGGTGTCACCTACATATCTGAGGTTATTGATATTTCTCCCGGCAATCTTGATTCCAGCTTGTGTTTCTGCCAGTCCAGCGTTTCTCATGATGTACTCTGCATAGAAGTTAAATAAGCAGAGAGACAGTATACAGCCTTGACGTACTCCTTTTCCTATTTGGAACCAGTCTGTTGTTCCATGTGCAGTTCTAACTGTTGCTTCCTGACCTGCATACAGATTTCTCAAGAGGCAGGTTAGATGGTCTGGTATTCCCATCTCTTTCAGAATTTTCCACAATTTATTGTGATCCACACAGTCAAAGGCTTGGCATAGTCAATAAAGCAGAAATAGATGTTCTTCTGGAACTCTCTTGCTTTTTCCATGATCCAGCGGATGTTGGCAATTTGATCTCTGGTTCCTCTGCCTTTTCTAAAACCAGCTTGAACATCAGGGAGTTCACGGTTCACGTACTGCTGAATCCTGGCTTGGAGAATTTTGAGCATTACTTTACTAGCATGTGAGATGAGTGCAATTGTGCGGTAATTTGAGCATTCTTTGGCATTGCCTTTTTTGGAATTGGAATGAAGACTGACCTTTTCCAGTCCTGTGGCCACTGCTGAGTTTTCCAAATTTGCTGGCATATTGAGTGCAGCACTTTCACAGCATCATCTTTCAGGATTTGAAACAGCTCAACTGAAATTCCATCACCTCCACTAGCTTTGTTTGTAGTGATGCTTTCTAAGGCCCACTTGACTTCACATTCCAAGATGTCTGGCTCTAGATTAGTGATCACATCACCATGATTATCTGGGTCGTGAAGATCTTTTCTGTACAGTTCTTCTGTGTATTCTTGCCACCTCTTCTTATTATATCTTCCGCTTCTGTTAGGTCCATACCATTTCTGTCCTTTATTGAGCCCATCTTTATCATATGTCAAATACCCTCTTTAGTGCTTCACCTATACTTTGCATTTGGTCCTCAAACAATCCTAAGAGACAGACGATTGTTATTACTTTTCAAATGAAGAAACTGAGTCTCAGAGAAATGAACTGAGTTAAGGTCACAAGGCCAGTAGGAGACAGGGCTGGGAATTCACCTAGGCATGTCTGACCCCAAACCCTGAGGGGCCAAGCTCTACTATCGCAGCGCCCACACTCCCTGCCACCAATCCTTAGAT
Source organism: Oreotragus oreotragus (assembly GCA_006410675.1). Taxonomy (NCBI): domain Eukaryota; kingdom Metazoa; phylum Chordata; class Mammalia; order Artiodactyla; family Bovidae; genus Oreotragus; species Oreotragus oreotragus. The sequence goes on along the minus strand of SJYX01006271.1, from coordinate 68,688 downwards.
AAGCACCCCTTTATAACAAGCAGGGAAATGATGGCATAAACTAAGCCTGACTTTCAACTCTGCTTCTTTTAGCTTTCATAATTCGTGTTGCAGGTCTTCCTGCAGGAAGGTACAAGAAAGACTGTGCCTAAGAAAGCAAATATAGTATTGGTCCATCTTATAAGAAGAGTCATATATTTCTTCTGGAATAAGGAACTGTATAAAATTATGTTTGCGTGTATATGTATGTATACATATGCATACATATACACACAAGCATATATTTACTTATGCATATTTTTATCCCTTAGATTAGAACACTGTTCTAGTATATCCAGCATTTGAATGATATACATATATAAACAACAACTCTATCTGCCTCACAAAGAAAACTAAATGTTCAAAAAAACAAAAAACAACAACAAAAACTCACCCTGTATAAATGGTAGTAGGTGGAGAAGGGAAAGTCTACCCACTCCAGTATTCTGGCCTAGAGAATTCCATGGACTGTATAGTCCACGGGGTTGCAAAGAGTCGGACATGACTGAGCAACTTTCAAAAAAAAAAATAGTAGTAGGTATCTCTGGTATGCTGTCTCTTTCAAGATTAGAATCCAGAATGGCCCTGGAAGAACACTCCCATCTGACTCCCACAGTCAGCTGTGTGGTCTGTGTAGAACTGGTCTCGGTATCCTTTCCAGGGTAGGAGTTTGACGCATCACCAGAAACAAACTAAATGTTCACTGACAGATGAATGGATAAAGAAAATGTGGTACAAGTTCAGTTCAGTCACTCACTCGTGTCCAACTCTTTGCAACTCCATAGACTGCAGCACGCCAGGCTTCCCTGTGCATCACCAACTCCCGGAGCCTACTCAAACTCATGTCCATTTCGTTGGTGATGCCATCCAACCATCTTATAATCTGTCATCCCCTTCTCCTCCTACCTTCAATCTTTCCCAGCATCAGGGTCTTTTCCCATGCATCAGTTCTTCACATCAGGTGGCCAAAATATTGGGAGTTTCAGCTTCAGCATCAGTCCCTCCAATGACTATTCAGAACTGATTTCCTTTAGGATGGACTGGTTGGATCGTCTTTCAGTCCAAGGGACTCTCAAGAGTCTTCTCCAACACCACAGTTCAAAAGCATCAATTCTTCGGTGCTTAGCTTTCATTATAGTCCAACTCTCATATCCATACAAGACTACTGGAAAAACCATAGCCTTGACTAAATGGACCTTTGTCAGCAAAATAATGTTTCTTATTTTTAATATGCTATCTAGGTTGGTCATAACTTTTCTTTCAAGGAGCAAGCGTCTTTTAATTTCATGGCTGCAGTCACCATCTGCAATGATTTTGGAGCCACCCAAAATAAAGTCTCTCACTGTTTCCATTGTTTTCCCATCTATTTGCCCTGAAGTGATGGGACCAGATGCCATGACCTTTGTTTTCTGACCTCTGAGTTTTAAATCAACCTTTTCACCCTCCTCTTTCACTTTCATCAAGAGGCTCTTTAGTTTCTCTTCACTTTCTGCCATAATGGTGGTGTCATCTGAGTATCTGCTGCTGCTGCTGCTAAGTCACTTCAGTCGTGTCCAACTCTGTGTGACCCCATAGACGGCAGCCCACCAGGCTCCGCCATCCCTGGGATTCTCCAGGCAAGAACACTGGAGTGGGTTGCCATTTCCTACTCCAATGCATGAAAGAGAAAAGTGAAAGTGAAGTCGCTCAGTCTGTCCGACTGTTAGCGACCCCATGTACTGCAGCCCACCAGGCTACTCCGGCCATTGGATTTTCCAGGCAAGAGTACTGGGGTGGGGTGCCATTGCCTTCCCCGCTGAGTATCTGAGGTTATTGATATTTCTCCTGGCAATCTTGATTCCAGCTTGTGCTTCATCCAGTCCAGCGTTTCTCATGATGCCCTCTGCAAATAAGTTAAATAAGCGGGGTGACAATATACAGCCTTGACATACTTCTTTCCCCATGTGGAACCAGTCTGTTGTTCCATGTCCAGTTCTAACTGTTGCTTCCTGACCTGAATACAGATTTCTCAAGAGGCAAGTCAGGTGGTCTGGTATTCCTATCTCCTTCAGAATTTTCCAGTTTGTTGTGATCCACACAGTCAAAGGCTTTTGCGTAGTCAATAAAGCAAAAGCAGATTTTTTCTGGAACTTTCTTGCTTTTTCGATGATCCAACAGATATCAGCAATTTGATCTCTGGTTCCTCTGCCTTTTCTAAATCCAGTTTGAACATCTGGAAGTTCACAGTTCGCATACTATTGACGCCTGGCTTGGAGAATTTTGAGCATTACTTTGCTAGAGTGTGAGATGAATACAACTGTGTGGTAGTTTGAACATTCTCTGGCATTGCCTTCCTTAGGGATTGTAATGAAAACTGACCTTTTCCAGTCCTGTGGCCACTGCTGAGTTTTCCAGAATTTGCTGTACTACTCAGTCATAAAAAGGAATGAGATAATGCTGTTTGCAGCCTGGTGGCTCAGACGGTAAAGAATCTGCCTGCAATGCAGGAGACCAAGATTCAGTCCCTGGGTTAGGAAGATCCTCTGTAGTAGGGAATGGCAACCCACTCCAGTACTCTGGCCTAGGAAATCCCACCAACAGAGAAGCCTGGCAGGCTACAGTCCATAGAGTCACAAAGAGTTGAACACAACTATCACACACACAGATGCAACTAGCAGTTATCACACTAACTGAAATTAGAAAGACAAACCATATGATGTAACTCATATGTGGAGTCTAAAATATGGCACAAATGAACCTCCCTACAAAGCAGAAACAGATTCATGGACATAGAGAGCAAACCTGTGGCTGGATGGGGCGAGGAAGAGGGACAGACTGGGAAACTGGGGCTGGTAGGGCTTCCCTGGTGGCTCAGACGGTAAAGCACCAGCCTGCAGTGCAGGAGACCTGGGTTCCATCCCTGGGTTGGGAGGATCCCCTGGAGGAGGGTATGGCAACCCACTCCAGTATTCCTGCCTGGAGAATTCCATGGACAGAGGAGCCTGGAAGGCTACAGTCCATGGGGTTGCAAAGAGTCAGACTCGACTGAGTGACTCAGCACACAAACAGAGGAAACGATTACATTTAGATGGATAAATAACAAGGTCCTACTGTGTAGCAGAAAGAACTATATTCTATATCCTGTGATAAAAGGTGATGGAAAAGAATATAAAAAAAAGAATGTATGTATGTGTATAGCTGAGTCACTTTGCTGTATAGCAGAGATTGGCACAATACTGTAAATCAGCTATAATTCAATAAAAACAGGGAAAGCTCCTACACAAAATCATAAAGGAAGCTGTGTGTGTGTATATATATATATATACATATATATAAGAAATATACACATAAAAACTCAACTTACAATGCAATAAAAATTTAAATTTGTGACAAATACTCCAAATTTACATAAAAATCTCAAAAATTAATAGAATCCAAACCACTTGGAGATAGACAATAATTCTTCTAACAATGGATATCCTCTTTATGCATGACTGCTAAGATTTGAGCTGAGCTTTATAAGAGAGCTAACATGAAAATTAGTAGTTTTATCCACTCCTTGTTAACATTTTATAACGCCGTGAGTTTAGTTCTGAATAGAAAAGCAGTAAGAATGGCCTTCCAATACGGAAGCAGGTTTTTGGGAGGAGGGAACATGCTGTAGCCTATGGGATCTTAGTTCCATGACCACAGACTGAACCAAGGGCCATGGCAGTAAAAGCACTGGGTCCTATCATGGACATAGAGAGCAAACCTGTGGCTGGATGGGGCGAGGAAGAGGGACAGACTGGGAAACTGGGGCTGGTAGGGCTTCCCTGGTGGCTGAGACGGTAAAGCACCAGCCTGCAGTGCAGGAGACCTGGGTTCCATCCCTGGGTTGGGAGGATCCCCTGGAGGAGGGTATGGCAACCCACTCCAGTATTCCTGCCTGGAGAATTCCATGGACAGAGGAGCCTGGAAGGCTACAGTCCATGGGGTTGCAAAGAGTCAGACTTGACTGAGTGACTCAGCACACAAACAGAGGAAACGATTACATTTAGATGGATAAATAACAAGGTCCTACTGTGTAGCAGAAAGAACTATATTCTATATCCTGTGATAAAAGATGATGGAAAAGAATATAAAAAAAAGAATGTATGTATGTGTATAACTGAGTCACTTTGCTGTATAGCAGAGATTGGCACAATACTGTAAATCAGCTATAATTCAATAAAAACAGGGAAAGCTCCTACACAAAATCATAAAGGAAGCTGTGTGTGTGTATATATATATATATACATATATATAAGAAATATACACATAAAAACTCAACTTACAATGCAATAAAAATTTAAATTTGTGACAAATACTCCAAATTTACATAAAAATCTCAAAAATTAATAGAATCCAAACCACTTGGAGATAGACAATAATTCTTCTAACAATGGATATCCTCTTTATGCATGACTGCTAAGATTTGAGCTGAGCTTTATAAGAGAGCTAACATGAAAATTAGTAGTTTTATCCACTCCTTGTTAACATTTTATAACGCCGTGAGTTTAGTTCTGAATAGAAAAGCAGTAAGAATGGCCTTCCAATAGGGAAGCAGGTTTTTGGGAGGAGGGAACATGCTGTAGCCTATGGGATCTTAGTTCCATGACCACAGACTGAACCAAGGGCCATGGCAGTAAAAGCACTGGGTCCTAACCACTGGACGACCAGGGTACTCCCAGGAAATAGAATCTAAATGGTATCAGTAAAACTAAACAAAATGGACAGTTTCTTTTTGTTTCTGGCTGACTCAATAGTCATTTGTCAAATTATTTATTTTAAAAATATTATTCAAAGATACACAGTATTTCTACAATGATCTGATAAATACTTAAGCATATATAACATCCATTTTAAAAGTACCCAATGTTGCTTTCAGCTAGTTCTTCTAGAACCTTTCCTTGCTTAGTCCTAAGCATGCTTTACATATTAAGTGCTTATAGTCCATCTACACATATTCATCCACATACATTTGGATGTGCTGGATTATGAATTTCTTTTTTTAAAAAATCTATGTTTCAAAAAAAATTATTCTATTACTATCAGGACTTCCCTGGTGGCTCAGAGGGTAAAAAATCCGCCTACAATGCGGGAGGACCTGGGTTCGATTTCTGGATTGGGAAGATCTCCTGGAGAAGGGAATGGCTACCCACTCCAGTATTCTGGCCTGGAGAATTCCATGGACAGAGGAGCCTGGCAGGCTACGTTCCATGGGGTCGCAAAGAGTTGGACACGACTGAGCGACTTTCACTTCACTTCATTACAAATAGGCAAAAAACACAAATACTGATAAATAAATAAAACTTTTAAGAGCACAGAACATAGTTTGGGCTCTACAGAACAAAGGTAAATTGTAAATTAACTTTATATATCTCTCATTAAAGAAAAGTATCAATCAGATTTTAATTTGTCTCATTGATGCTTCCAGTTCAGAAAGTGTTTCTCCAAAGCCAATAATTTCCTAACAATATAACATCCTTCATGGAACAATGGATCAAAATATCAGGATCACTCCTTAGGAAATTCCTATTACAGTTAGTTCAAGCTTTAATTTCTAATTTACTATACATGTACAATGGACTAATATCCACTAGACAGATGCAAGGAAATCTTGCAACTTGCTTTTTGCATGGTTAAATTATTAGGATACACAACATAAGTGGCAGTTTTACTAAGCTGTTTTTGTTATACTGAACCACTTTGTAAGACACATTTCTGAATTCTACCCTCAAACAAAGTGGAACGTAGAAACTGTTGTCAGGCTGTCTCCTATTTCACACACAAAAAGGGGAGGGGGACAAATAAACTAGATTCACAACTATTTAAGTGAAAAGGTACTACTTATATCTTATAGATATCAAGAATCAGATTTCTTAGAAAAAACTTTCACCAGCCTAATAAGGACAATGTTGTGTCTAATGATGTGAAGATTAAGTCAAAGACCATTTTGTGATTAAGTGATTGAAGTAAAATAAGAAAGGAAGGACAAGGAAAAGACAGCCCAAGGAACGGGGGAAAATATTTACAAAATGTATATTTAATAAAGGGCTTAAAGCTAGAATTCACAGAGAACCCTACAACTCACCAATAAAATGGCAACATAACTAGAAAATGGGCAAAGGATCTGAATGGATTTTTCTCAAAAGAAGATACACAAATTAAAACCACAAGATACCACTTCACACACCCAGCAGGATAATTTTTTTTTTTAATGGAAAACAAGTGTTGGTGAGCATATGGAGAAACAGGAATCGTTTAAAATTGTTGGTGAGACTGTAAAATGGTGAAGATGCTTTGGAACACAATTTGGCAGCTCCTCAAAAAGTTAAACATAGAGTTACCATATGACCCAGAGATTCCACTTCTAGACAGTTGCCCAACAGAAATGAAAACGTCAGTTCAGTTCAGTTGCTCAGTCATGTCTGTATGTCCACACAAAAACATATACATAAATGACATTAGCAGCAATGTTTACCACAGCCAAAAACTGGAAACCACTTAAGTGGCCATCAGTTGATAAAGGAAAAACAAAATGTGGTCTATCCACAAATGAAATATTATTTGATAATGAAAGGGAAAATAATGCTGATAGACACTACCGCATAGATTAACCTTAAAAAAAGTATGCTAAGTACAAGAAGGCTGTCACAAAAGGCTGTAAAATAAGAATCCATTTATATGAACTGTGCACAACAGGCAGATCTATAGAGACAGAAGTAGATTAGCAGTTGACAGGGGCTGTGAGAGCTAAAGGGTATGGGGTTTCTTTCTGGGGTGATGAAAATATTCCAAAATTAGATAGTGGCGATAGTTACACAACTCTGTGAATATAGCAAAAAATACCAAATTGTAAAACTTTAAAAAGAGTTATTTTAAGGTACATGAATTTTATCTCAATAAAGCTGTGTTTTGAAAAGAAAGAAAGATGAATAAACTGAAAACCATAATTCTGAATCAGATATGAGCATTTTCATTGTATATTTTATACTAGTATCAAGATTATATTTGGAAATTATAAATTGAAGATTTCCTTTTGGAATCTTAAGGCTGACACTAAAACAGGGAAAGCATGTTTGCAAAGCGATGTCATTTCAGGAAGTTAGAGGGTAAAAGCATAGATATCTCAGGCTTTCAGAAGCTTTTCCTAAAATACATGACTTTATGAGAAGAACTAAAATGAAACCAAAATGTGCCACGAATGTCTGCTTTCTCCACAGCACTGTGCATGTCTGTTCATCCCTTCCATGTCTCTGCTTCTGGCCTATCAGATTTGAATCATGAACCTAAAACCATGACACTCAAGCCCCTTCTATATAACAACATCTCAGATTAAATAAACACTGAATGCTAGAATTACAGAACGTTTAGAATGTTAGGATTGCAGACAGGGGCCTCATACAACTATTTTCTTCTCCTCTCAATCCATTCTAGTTAGATCCATGTATTTCAGAAAAGCAAGTTATCTGATTATTATATATTTTGAGAAAAAATATAAACTACTTCTTCTAGATATATTTTTGTTTTGCTTTCATTTTTAACAACCTGTCTTAAATTGCCACACCACTAAAATGAATAAAGTGCTAAATTGGTTCCAATAAATAATACTGGCAAAAAAAATATTAGGTTTATTTTCATTATATGCCTAACCCAACATCATTTTGGCTTCAAAACTGTAACCAAATACCTTGATACTGATAGGAGAGCAAAGCTTTCAAAAATCATTTTACTATATAAAAATTCAGCTTCAGATCAGATATAAACCTTAAATCTAGCCATGTGATATCAACAGCACAATCCTACGGCTGTCCTCTCTGCCCTGAGGTACACCGAGTGGATGATGAATTTCCTTTTTACATCACCTGAGTATATTCTATTTTGTTATTTCTATCTCTCTGAGAATAACGAAGGCCCAATTCTAGCCAATTGGGCCGACGGTTTTAGGAGTGCTGACGGCGCACAACTCTCTGATGTACGTGAACGAGGACTCTGTCGCCTCACGCGCCATACCTGGTATGCACTGAGCCGTGGCCTCGGTGGTTATGGTTGGAGCGACTGGGGGCTGCTGCTGACTGGAGCTCACTTCTGGCTCTGTGTTAACTGAGGGAGAAAGGGCCACCTCACAGGAGGAGACCTGGCTGGGCAGATGGGACAGGAACTCTTCGGAAGCAACTTGTTCATCCTGTCCCGGCAGCTGCAGGGCAGACAAAGGGATGCTGATCTGTTTGTTAGGATGGGACGTGCTCACGGGCATCTGCATGGCCACGTGCTGGCTGGTGCCATGGGCACCAGGGGGTCCCCTGTTAGGTGAAGCCAGAGATACCCTGGTGGTCTTCTGGACGACTGGTCTAGACATCACAGAGGGGGATGCGGACACACCGTGTGGGTCCAGCTCTGTGCTGATGGCAGATGTTACGTGGGAAATCAGCTTAGCAGACCCTAAGGAGGGACCAGCGTGAGTCTGAGACTTGGGTTTTGCCATCTGTGTCAATGACAGGGCTGGTCCATCTATCCCTCCAGTCAGCTCTGCATTTGCCACAATATAGTAATCTTCGGGAATCTCTTGTTTGATCTTCTTAATGATGACATCACTGCTGCACTCATCAATCATTTGAGTCTGGGAACTCGAATGGAGAGAAGATGGGACTATTCCAGGCCTTTTTCGCGCAATGCTTTGAGGCCTCTGTGGTTGGGATTCAAAGTCACTATCTTCATCCGTAACAGAGGACTCACAAACCATGTCAAACAGAGTGTTTTCATCTTCATACTCTTCAACCGCCTCATCCAGCTCAGAGGGCTCACTGCAATAAGAGAAGTCACAGGAGTCTCTGGTCCGATTACAGTCTAGCTTCGTTTTCACTGGTCTCCCGGGGTACCTTTCAACAGGGCTAGTTTGAGTCTCAGAGGGCACGCCAATTATACTTGGACTATCAGAGTTAAAACTTCTGTTATCCTGGAAACAGACCCTTTCTTGGGAGCCAGCTCTGCAAGTAGCTGTCAGTGGCCAGTGATAAGCATGGCCTGCACTACAGCCCCACATCGCCGTCAGGTTCCCATGGGAACCTTCTGAAAGTAAGTGTTTCAGGTTTGGAATGAGGCTGCAAATGGTCCCATGGCTGTGGGCCCAGCTGACCAATTTGGATAGATTCTCAGATGAGGTATGAAGGCAATCCTCCATGTTACAGGATCAGCAGTGTCTTTCCTAAAAGGAAATAATCAAAATAAGAAGCCATTATTACCCAATATATTCCCAGATCTCAATCACTTCAATTTCCTTGAACTATGATTAGGTGGCACACAATAAAAGTAATAGTTAATATCATGTATATGGGTAGAGACTGGAAGAGAATGTAGGGGAAAAGTAGAAAGTTTATGGTTTCTGGCTGTGGGATTTGAGAATTTTCTGTTATTTCCTTTATTGTTATTAATATAATGTCTACATAAGAAAAAAAGTGAAAAAAAAAAACAAGCAATAAAAAAGAGGTGAACTTTTCATAGCACATTTTACTTTCAAAGTTACAGAGAGACAGGTTCAATTAACCAGGAGGATGAACTTTCAATTTTACCTCCCACCACCATAAACTTCATCACTAGAGAAAGGGTCAACAAAGGCTCAGATCCATTCTAGGATGGATGGGAGAGAAGGGAAGTCTGGCTGTTTTCTGCTGGATACCAGAAAACAAGTGACATTACTGGGAGTCCATGAAGGAAATGTGGGGCTAAATCTGAGATGTGGGAAAGAAAAATCTTTTAACAGAGAAGGGAAAACCGACTGAAAGGAGAGCCACTAGAGGCCCCTGCTGGGACGGGGTGCAGGCAGGCTGCAGATGAGAAGCAAGGATGGGTAGGCCAGGTGCCAGACGCTAACCAAGTCTTAGGAGCAGGCTTCCCATCTTCTTGCTGTCTGAAATTCCTGAAACACTGTCTTTATCTCACAGTTCAGAGGTAAAAAGATTCATCCGGTCTACTTTATCATCTTAGGTTCCTACACACACAAGTTGGTATATAACCAACTACCAAACAGAAATAAATCATTCTTTATTGGACAGAGGTCAAAAAGAATACTTGTTACGGGTCCTTGACCGGGTAAGAGTACGAACAACATAAAAGGCAAAAAAAGTGAAAAAAAGGTACAGACAGAATCCGTGTGTGTTGGAAACGACTAACAAGGCTCTGTCAAAAGGAAGACCCTGGGAAGAACTAGCAGGAAGGAAGAAGGGTCTGGATGTGTGTGCCCTGGTCACCTGCAGCTGGAATAACAAGCGGCACCTCGCTGGTAGCAGGCTCTGTACTAAGGTGCCACGGTCCAACGGCAAGGCCATGTGACCATACGGAAGGGTGCAGTTGAGCCTCTATTCTCTGCCCTGCCTCCATGGCACACCATCAGCAGAGTTTGGTAAATTCAAACCCTTTAACATGTTTCATAACATGTGTGCTACAGCCTCTCTAATACAGCCTTGGCCACAGTCAACGTCCCAAGCCTCATTTTCTACTATGGCCTTCTTTTGCATTTCTTGTGGTCTCCTCCTCCCTAAACACAGTTTCTCCCTGGCCCTGGGCCGCTAAAAACTCTTTGCCTTGATATGCAGCCGCCTTCTTTCTTTACCTGGAAAACCCATTCAGGGATGACCTCAGGACTACCTTCTGTTGAAGTCATTCTAGATCCTCTTTACGCCTCCGAGATTTTAGATTCTCTTCCTGTACTTCCATCATCTCAAAAAACTTGGCCTTTACTGTACCATTTTCACTGACTTTCTTATCCATCTCCCAGACTTGCCTAAGGATTACCTGAGGACAGGGACTATGACACAATTTTGCGTTCATCAGTAAGGACCTACTTAGGGATACGGAAACTAATAAGATACGGTTGTGCTTGAGATCTCATAATCTATTGTAGATGTTTAATATATGAATGAAGAGTGAATGAATAAATATATAAATACTGGAAACACCATCCACACTAACAAAATGAACATATAAGACCCTCAAGTAAGAAACATGAAATTCCCTATGACTTTTATTGTAATCATTTAAGGGATAAGAGGACTTTCTCCCCAAGGGTGTAAACAGAAACACAGCTGTCTTGTGTATGTAGGAGAATAATACATGAACAACCAGATTTTATGAAGCAGCACCACAAACTGGGAAGATTCCCTTGAGGAGGAAATGGCAACCATTCTGGTGTTCTTGCCAGGAGAATCCCCTGGACAGAGGAGGCTGGCGGACTACAGGCCACAGGGTCGCAAAGAGTCGGGCGCAACTGAGCGTTCGAGCGCACAGACACAGCAAATCAAAAGAACAGGGACTGGTGTGGGAGTCAAGAACTTCAAATTTTCGTTCTGGAACTTATGTCTTTGGCCTCTAATAATTCACTAATTATCTCTAAGTCTAAAATGACAGGACTATGATCTTTATGCTTCTTTCATGATCTAACAAGTTAGGATCTTATTTCATTTATATTCCTTTCATATAACTTTAAAGGAGAAATGCAGATAAAAGAGAGACTGGGGGAGGCGTTGGGATTTGTTTTTTGAGCTTTCTTAACATACCTGCTTAGTTAGTGTGGCAGAGACTTCTATTTGCCTACCCAGTATCCATTCTCTCCTATTTATTACAGAGTCCCAGTCTGTTGGGGCAGCAATATGTTCACCTAAAACATATTTCCCAGCTTCCTTTGATATGGAAAATATCATATGACATAGTTCTAGCCAGTGATATGCAAACGGAAGTCACTGGGTGGGGCTTCTGCCAAAGCCCTCAGAAATACAGACTTGTCCAGTTTTTGCCTTTCTCTCTTTGTCCTTTCTTCCTTCTGGGAACAAGGACATGATGGCTGGGTCCCCAGAGGTCATCTCAGGAACAGGAATTAAGGACTTAAGGATGGGAAAGAATAGCCAGAGGAGCTTGGTAATATGATGGAGCCACTGCATCAGCTCCGAACTGCCTAAGATTCCTTGTTACGTAAGGGGAAAGATTAAACCCTGATCTAGCTTAAGTCACTGCCACGGAGTATTTGATTATACAAAGCTAAACTCCACTGCTAACACAACAGAAGAGTATTCATCTCTGGTTTTGGAAACCTTATAGCCGAATCCTTCTTTTCCTTTGCACTATACTCCAGGACAATTGTTTCTCAGACTGGAGTCAATAAATGAACCTTGGGAGGGCTATAATTTTATGTCATAATGTTAACCCTTTTCATTTTTATCAGAATAAAATACAATATAAGCATATTATGAATCATTTAAATTCTATATCTAAGTATTGCCTTGTAATTTTAGTTCTGCTTTGCTTTTGTATCTATACTCACATTAGTGTCCATAATCACCAAAAGTGACATCACTCAACTCTCATTTGTTGGGAAACCTGTTCATGATGTATTCTTTTTTACCAGGTATAAATACAAAACTACTTTTTTGCATTAATAATTGCCAAATGAAAAGTATTATGATTTGACATCAGGAAAATGGCATATTGGAAGGACTGATGTTGAAACTCTAATACTTTGGTCACCTGATGCAAAGACCTGACTCATTAGAAAAAGACCCTGATGCTGAGAAAGACTGAAGGCAGGAGGAGAAGGGGACGACAAGAGGATGGGATGGCTGGATGGCATCACTGACTCGATGGACATGAGTCTGAGCAAGCTCCAGGAGTTGGTGATGGACAGGGATGCCTGGAGTGCTGCAGTTCATGGGGTTGCAAAGGGTTGGATACGACAGAGCGACTGAACCAAACTGCAATGGCATATGTGATGGTGAAGTAATATACCTCTTTAAATGTCACAGACTGAGAAAAGAAGTAAATGATACATGCTCACAGGAAAAAAACCATATACATTATGGCACAGTATTTAAATGATAACAGTTCAAACTGTATAAATGTGGCAGAATCAAAATACAAAACTGTATGTGGCTGTGGAAGTCAAAAGTACTTACTGTCCAGGTAAAAGTTACCATACAGAAGTGAAATAGTATGTTTGCTAAAGACCCACAGCCAGAAAAAAGTGATAATTAAAAGGCAAAGTGGATAAAATTTCATATTTTATTAAAAACTTAGCCACTTAATTCTATGATAATCATCACCTTTCAGAACAACACGTAGTAACAGCAAGTCGTTTTGACCACATTCTGAAACTCACCTGCAGACTCATGAAGAGGCTCTTAAACGTTTCTTAAGTACCATAAGATGAAAATGTTTTTCCACTATTACTATTAATATAATTTAACCAGGCAACCAATGTTAACTGGTAGTTATGAGAACATAATTAGCTAATATTTAAGGTACTTAAATGAACTGAGTCTAAGCTGACAAGGAATAGCTCTCAATATACTACAATATAGTCTAAGTTTATTCAAAAGAGAATCAAAAATAAGGCAATCAAGGTATTTTCAAACTACTGAGAATAAGTACAGCTAGCTCTTGAACAATGTGGATCTGAACTGTGCAGGTGCACCTATACACTGATATTTTTCAATAGTAAGTAGTACTACGGTACTACACAGTCAATGGTTGACTGAATCCATGGTTGTTGAGGAACCATAGATATTGAGCTCCTATTATAAATTATATACAGATTAACCCAGAAGCAGTTCAAGGATGAACCATAGTTTCTAGAATATACTGATTTCCATCAGCAGTCTGAGGACAAGCTCTATGCTCAAAAACAATGCTTTTTCTGTATTTTCAAGAATTCAAAATAACTTCAGGAAAGATTTTCCCCAATTTTATATGGGTGATGATTGGATTAGACACTCAGTGTTACAGATTATGGGACACCTCATTAAAAACTGAACCTCAAGGAGGCCTGCCTAGCAGAGTCTAAGTTAAGTATGAGATCTGATTATCCTAAATCAGCAAAGCTATAAAGTTATTATCACCACACTGTATGTTAACTTAGGTAGGCAGACATTCTATGTATTGGTATTCATATTGTTAAAGCCAAAATCAGGAACATATTAAGCATAGAATCAGACTTGCTACCATCAAACCGAACATTAATCATTAGGTTTCAGAATGACAATATAAAACAATTGTTATAGTTAATATTTATTGAGCAATTATTGCCAGGCACTACTCTTGGACTTGACATGTCAAGAATTCTATCAAAAATCCTAATAAGTTAGGTAACTTATCATCTTGGGAAAAATAATGGTAGAGCCAAAATCTGAACTTCAGTCTTAACCTCAGAGCCTGTGCTCTTAATTAATACACTAAACTGCTTCCAGCAATAGAATAGGAGAAAAATACTATCTCAAGTCTAGCCCTCTAGCACATTAATGTTGTTAACTTGAGCCTATGCTGGTTTTATAGTTTTACTTAGTTGAATTTGTGTATCTTTTCTGATTTATAGCTTTATCAGAACTATAAGCATGCATTTTATGTATAAACATACTTAAGTAACATTATGATAAAAAAAAACTTAAACTAGCACTAGGTATAAAGAAGATTCATGAAAATTTTTTTTCAAAAGTTTGAACAAAATTTTTTTTAGAAAAAAAAAAAATGGTATAAAAAAATTATGTCACTTTTCCAAAGCCTGACAAAGTGGGCTACCAGTCAAATACTGTGAATATCTAGTTGGCTTTCACCTGACTTTGGTTATAACAATCACCCCACAGTTGTTGCAGTCTCTCTCTTTATGAGGTAGTGAACCTTTCAAAGGATTTGTTATTTTAATACCATTAAATGTGGTGGTAGTTTAGCTGCTAAGTCGCTAGTCAGTAAGTCCAACTAGTGCAACTCCATTAACTATAGTCTACCAGGCACCTCCATCCATGAGATTTCTCAGGCAAGAATACTGGAGTAGGTTGCCATTTCCTTCTCTGGGTGATCTTCGCAACCAGGGACTGAACCCGAGTCTCCTGTGTTGCAGGCGGATTCTTAACCAGTGAGCCATCTGGGAAGCCAATATATTAAATACTTAGGAATAAATCCAAGACTTCTATGCTGAAAACTACAAAATGCTAATAAGAGAAATTAAACATGACCTAAATAAATAGAGATATATACCATGTTTGTAGATTCGGAGGATTCAATATTCCTAGGATCAATTCAAGATCAATCAATTCAGGATTCAATTCAGGATCAATTCAACCCGAACTGATCTATACATTCAATGGAATCCCAATGAAAATTCTACCTGACATTTCAAGTAGAAAATGACAAGTTGATTCTAAAATTTATATGGAAATACAAATAACTTAGGATAAGCAAAATTCTAAGAATAAAGTTGGAAGACTCACTCTACCTGATTTCAAAACTTAAAATGATTTCCAGCTCAGTAATCAAGATCATGGGGGTACTGACAAAAGAAAAGACACATACATCAATGGAACTGAGTAAGTATCTAAAAACAGACCCACACATATTTGGTCAACTGATTTTTGACAAAACTGTAAAGATAATTCAATAGGAAAGGAAAATTTTTTCCAACAAATGGTGTTAGATCAACTGGATATCAATTAAAAAAAAAATCAACCTTCAGTTACACTACACATAAAAATCAACTCAAAATGGATCAGAGAAACTAGGAAACTCTGAGAAGAAATCATAGACCATCTTTGTAAACTTGGAGTAGGCAAAAGTTTCTTCGGATGCAAAAAGCACTAGCCATAAAAAATTTCTTATAAGTTTTACTACATCAGTTGTTAATGGAATGTAACTATTAGGCTTTAGCAGGGATAGAGAAGAGATCCATTAAACTTAAACACACTTAACATAGTTACTTCTTTCAAGAGTTCCCCTGAGTAACATTCAATGCAAAGGAAACTTGGGTATGGTCTAAAAAGCTCTGATGATGTCTCACTAAACTAACAGATCAGTGACTTAAAAACCCAGAAATAAAAGAAAATAAAACAAAAAATGGGAAGTACTGGCTCTTTAAAAACAAAAAACCAGAAATAAGGTTACTCTGTGTTTTCTTATTTACTGAGGATGACATAGCTTTCTATTTTATTTGCCCACTAACTAGGACTCTTAGAACCTAAGAAGTAGATCACATAAGCTTAATTTCTCCATATTCCCATTAAAGGATACAATTTATTATATAGGTTAAATATAGAAAACTACTCAAACAACAGAGATTTTACAAAAAAAAAAATCTGAAGAAAAAAGCTACATCATTAATGTACAATAGTGTGCAGAAAGGAGGTACAACTTAAAACAGAGTAAAGGATATAGACAGGGTATTTACTGCTACTGAGGCCTACAATGTGTTTTCCAAATTTAAAATACATCTTTTATTTCAAAACTTTTACCTGTAAGTTATATAAATTAGTACAGACATTAAAAGTGGACTTAAAGAATTCAGAGAATATATTATTTGCTTTTATTTCTAATATAGTATATTTATTAATTTTCAAATGTCACAAGTACCATGTAACTATTATGTAATTTTTGGAAATAGATAAATCTAAAAGATACTTTGTACATAGTAATTTTGAAAATCACACTAAAAATATTTTAATTATATACCATGAATATATAACATACATTTTATTTATATTTCAATTCAGTACATATCTACTGAATACTTATAAGCTAAACACTGGAGTAATTGTATCCCCTCCAAATATATATTTTAGTCCTAACTCCCACTACCTGAGAATCATCTTACTTGGAAATAGGGTCACTGCAGATGACAGTTAAGAAACAGTTGAGTTTCGATGAGGTCATAGAGAGGTGGGGTAAGCCCCTAGTCCGACATGACTGGTATCCTTGTAAGAAAACAGATACATATGGGGAAAGTCAGTGAAGGCAGAGGCAGGGGTTGTGCAGCAGCAAGCCAGGGAATACCGAAACCTGCCAGCAGACCACCAGGAAGAAGCTGGAAGAGGAAAGAGTCCCTGCAGTTTTCAAAAGGAACGTGGTCCTGCCAGCATCTTGGTTTGGGACTTCTAGCCTCCAGAGTTGTGGGACAATAAATGTGGTTTTTTTTTTAATGCCACCTAGTTTGTGGTACTTTGCTAGGCAGCCCTGAGAAACTAATGCACATTGTGTGAAACATTAAAAAAAAAAATACACAAAACTAGTGTCCTAACTTCTAGAAGTTCAGAGTTTAAGAGCACACTATGTAAGTCAATTAATTAATAG
The DNA here is from genome assembly GCA_006410675.1 of Oreotragus oreotragus. Lineage (NCBI taxonomy): Eukaryota > Metazoa > Chordata > Mammalia > Artiodactyla > Bovidae > Oreotragus > Oreotragus oreotragus. The sequence continues at coordinate 51,570 of SJYX01006271.1, read as the reverse complement.
ACTATAATACAATGTAAGTAAATGTTTCAAGTATGGGGATAATGATTAAGTCTACTTCTTGGCTAAGGAATGCAAAGGAAATCAGGATTTGCTTCCCAAAAGAGATTCTACACAAAGACACAGTGACTTGAAACAATATGGTGATTTTAGGCAACTATAAGGAGTCAGTTGTGACTTCTCTCGTGGCTCAGACGGTAAAGCGTCCGACTACAATGCGGGAGACCTGGGTTCAATCCCTGGGTTGGGAAGATCCCCTGGAGAAGGTGATGGCAACCCTCTCCAGTATTCTTGCCTGGAAAATCCCATGGACGGAAGAGCCTGGTTGGCTATACTGTCCACGGACTCGCAAAGAGTTGGACACGACTGAGTGACTTCACTATCTACTATCTATCTATCAGGATTCAGTTATGACTGGCTTGTGACATATAAGATGGGAACAATGGAAAAAGATTAAACTGCAGAATAATGCAGGGGCAAAAGCCTGATGATCAAAGAGCTTGAGAGTTTACCTTGTGAAGGACCCACACCAGAAGCAAGTGCACGGGCCAAACTCGGACAGAGGTCATTTCTGAGGGGGAGTGAAAGGTAGCAAGGGGCAGAAGTCTAAACCAGAGGCCTAAGGAATTAAAAACAGAGAGAGAGTACAGATCTGCTGGAAGGTAACAGGCAGCAACTGGGGATGAACTGCTTTTGAGGAACAAGGGTAAAAAGAGACGCTAGAATAATTTCCAGGTTTCTATCCTGAGGGCCAGCCAGAACAGATCTGTTCTCAGTCAAGACAAATATCGGAAGAGGAAGAGCAAATGTATAGGTCAGAAGTGATGATTTGTTCCAATTCCTTTAAAAAGTAATAGACTCAGGAATCACTGATATTAATAGTATAACATGAACAATCTATGCAACTTACACATAAAAATCTCCCAATTTATCTCCCAGGTAGACAAGTATGTCTTTCTATGAAGAGTATATGCCTTATCTGACTTTGCAACACCAGTTAAGGTAATTTGAAAACTGAAAACCATTTCAGTTGACTTTTAAAGTCATTTTAGTCAGGTTTCTTGGGTGAGAGTATAAAATATGTGCCTTCAGAGAGATTCACTGTTCACTGAACTTACTTCTCTGAGTCAAATGTAAAACATCACCTGTCAACCATACTTTCAACTAATATGAATTAAGCATTCTGAAGCACTGGCTGCATCCTGGGAAGAAAAGGATGATAAAGACACACAGTCTGCATCATCAGTTTAGTCCAGAGGCCAGCCAAACGATAAAACAAGAAACTGCACAAACACAGTAAGTGCTACAAAGAGACAGAACATGGTGTTACAGGAACACAAGGCTTGGGCATCTAATCTGGACCACGACGAGTCAAGGAAAGTTACCTAATGATGTGTAAGCTGCATACAGAGGGGTGCATAGAAGATAGTGGGGTGAGAGGCAGGAAAAGCGTGCCATTTGAAGGTTCAGAAAACACAGAGAACAACGATGTTTGAGAAAATGGAAGTTGTTCAGTATGGCTGAATGGAAGAATCTAAGGAGGGATCCACAAGGAGTGAAGAATGTGTAAGATGCATCTGAAAAAACAGGTAAGGACCAGTTCAAGAAGATTTTCTAGACTATGTAAAACAAACAAACAAACAAAAAAAACCTTTGGGCTTTATTACAGAGATGATAAAAAAGTATTCTATCATTACAAGAAAGTGACTTTTGAATCATCATTCTGTTAATAGTGGGAAGTGGGCCAAATTGGAAAGAAGGATCCAGATAGGAGAGAGAATGCAATAATTCAGGTAATATATAATGGTAACCCACCTTGGATAATGGTAGGAGGGATTTTATGAGAATGACAGATTTGAAAACCAAGTTAAGATGCAGAAGATGAAAGATTAGATTTGGGAGGCAGAAGGAAGGAAGAACTTGGCTCCTGAGAAAAAGTTTGGTTTATGCCATGTTACTTTGAGGTGCCTTTAAAACATCCAAAGGGAGGTATCATATAAACAACTGAATATACATATAATTCAGTTCAGTCGCTTAGCTGTGTCTGACTCTTTGCGATCCCATGGACTGCAGCACACCAGGCCTCCCTGTCCATCACCACCTCTGGGAGTTTACTCAAACCTATGTCCATTGAGTCTGTGATGCCATCCAACCATCTCATCCTCTGTCGTCCCCTTCTCTTCTAGCCTTCAATCTTTCCCAGCATCAGGGTCAGTTTCCCAGCAAATGAGTCAGTTCTTCATATCAGATGGCCAAAGTATTGGAGTTTCAGTTTCAGCATCAGTCCTTCCAATGGTTATTCAGGACTGATTTCTTTAGGATGGACTGGTTGGATCTCCTTGCAGTCCAAGGGACTCTCAAGAGTCTTCTCCAACACCACAGTTCAAAAGCATCAATTCTTCAGTGCTCAGCTTTCTTTATAGTCCAACTCTCACATCCATACATGACTACTGAAAAAACCATAGCTTTGACTAGATGGACCTTTGTTGGCAAAGTAATGTCTCTGCTTTTTAGTATGCTGTCTAGATTGGTCATAACTTTCCTTCCAAGGAGTAAGTGTCTTTTAATTTCATGGCTGCAGTCACCATCTGCAGTGATTTTGGAGCCCCCCAAAATAAAAGTCTGACACTGTTTCCACTGTTTCCCCATCTATTTCCCATGAAGTGATGGGACCAGATGCCATGATCTTCATTTTCTGAATGTTGAGCTTTAAGCCAACTTTTTCACTCTTCTCTTTCACTTTCATCAAGAGGCTTTTTAGTTCCTCTTCACTTTCTGCCATAAGGGTGGTGTCATCTACATATCTGAGGTGATTGATATTTCTCCCAGCAATCTTGATTCCAGCTTGTGCTTCTTCCAGCCCAGCATTTCTCATGATGTACTCTGCATATAAGTTAAACAAGCAGGGTGACAATATACAGCTCTATTAAATGCTAACAGAGCATAAAGCCAGAGAAACTTGTTCTATATTCTGGGAAATCAGAGAAAGCTTCCCTGAGAAAGTGGGATCTAAACTATGAGCTGAAGGATTAGTAGGAATTCATAGATGAAGGTGGAGGGGGCAAAAGGAAAGAAGAGATTATCAGGCAGAAGGAGAAGCATAAGCGAAGGGCCTAAGAAAGGTTCTGAAATTCTCCCTTATAAAACCACCCTTAGCAACTACCCTGCCACATCCTAGAACACCACAGAGGGTCAGGCTAATAGATGCAGCAATGTGAAGTAGTTCTTACCCAACCCATTCCACCATAGTTCACCTACTTCCACCTAACAAATGCTGTTTACCACCTCTTTGACTCATTTAGTTTTAAGTCTTAAAAAACATTTATATCATACAAGCCAGTTACGCCTTTAGCAGGAAAATAAGTAATTTAAAAAGTAATTTTAAATAAAATTTCTACTCTTATGAAAAATAAATACCTCAACCTTAGTCAATAATTTGGTACTGATAGTATATCAAAAATGCTTTAAAAAATATTAATGTATCTAAAATACTTACCCATTAAAAACCTCCAAATTCTTGATAACTCCCAATTACTCATGATTTTAATTTCTGCAGTTTATACTAAACATAAGTGTCTACTACTATTAGAAAAGAATTAAAATTAATTACAATTACAATGGCATTCCATTCATTCAAAATGTTCCCTGTGTTGACTAGTAGTATTACTCAGTGACATTTTTAAAGTGGCTTTCCCATCAATGAACATGATTTGACAAGATGATTCAGGCTTTACAGCCCACTCAAAGAAGCACAGTAAATAGAAAAACTAAAATTCTGTCTCAAAGCGACTGATGTTAACAATTCTAAAGCTGTCTTTAAATTCACACAGCCTCATCCTCCTGATGGAATTTTCCAGGACGTAAAGGTCTAATAATGAAGAATCTGTCCTAGAAGCTGAAAATACAGCCCTGTCTTGGTAAGCGAGGGAAAGGAAGGCTGACACCAGATTTCAGAGAACACTGTGCCAGAACCCGGTGCCCTACTGTCCGCTGGAACTGCTCTGACCAAGGTCACCAGTAACCCCACGTCAGCGACTTCAGCCGACACGCCTCGGTTCTCTCATTTAGCTTCTCAGTGGCTCTCAGAGCTGTTCCTCGCCTTACTAGAAACTCTAATTTTCCTTGGACTGCATGATACTGCCTTGTTACTTTCTCAGTTTTCTTTGCTGGGATTCATCATCTTTTTTTTTTTTTTTACCTTTAAAATTATAATTTATCAGTGGTCCTAGCATTCTCCTTACATTACTCACTTACCAGATGATGCTTTCATCCACCCCTACAAATCTGGTTATCAGGTACATACCCTGATAATTAACATCCAAATTAATACTGCAATAAATGGCATTACCATCCCTTCACTAGATGAAGTCCAAACCCTACAAGTCACCTTTGACTCCAATATGTTCTTCACATCTCTATGCAGGAAAAAATGGGAACAGGGATAGACTTTATTTTCTTGGATTCAAAAATAACTGTGGACAGTGACTGAAGCCATGAAATTAAAAGACGCTTGTTCCCTGAAAGAAAGCGATGCCAAACCTGGACAGCATATTAAAAAGTAGAGATATCATTTTGCCAACAAAGGTCTGTCTAGTCAAAGTTATAGTTTTTCCATTAGTCATGTAGGAATACGAGAGTTGTACCATAAAGAAGGCTAAGTGCCAAAGAATTGATGCTTTTGAACTGTGGTGTTGGAGAAGTCTCCTGAGAGTCCCTGGAACTACAAGAAGATCAAACCTGTCAATCCTACAGGAAATCAGTCCTGAATATTCATTGGAAGGACTGAGGCTGAAGCTGAAACTCCAATACTTTGGTCACTTGTTGCAAAGAGCTGACTCACTGGAAAAGACTGTGAAGCTGGGAAAGACGGAGGGCAGAAAGAGAAGAGAATGACAGAGTATGAGATGGTTGGATGGTATCACCAACTCAATGGACATGAGTTTGAGCAAACTCCAGGAGATAGTGAAGGGCAGGGAAGTCTGCGTGCTATACAGTCCATCGGGTTACAAAGAGTCTGACATGACTGGGTGCTGAACTGAACTTATTTCTATGAAAAGGNATGAGATGGTTGGATGGTATCACCAACTCAATGGACATGAGTTTGAGCAAACTCCAGGAGATAGTGAAGGGCAGGGAAGTCTGCGTGCTATACAGTCCATCGGGTTACAAAGAGTCTGACATGACTGGGTGCTGAACTGAACTTATTTCTATGAAAAGGAACCTCCATGCTGGTTCAATTCTAAGACCTCACCTCTGGTCACTTGTTTCCAAAATTACTAGATTTTACAAAGCTTCTAGTTTATATTACTGCTACACTTCTAAAGCTTGTAATAAAAGATGAAATATTCAGACAAAGATGTATTTTCTTTATGCACAGTAGATAAATCTTAAACGTTTAAAAGTGGTAATAAGATATTTAATAAGTGTAGATATAATTACATAATATACAGCTATATATATATAGCTATATAATACATAAAATAGTTCTTATGTCTTAACTGATTCTTAGGAAGGCAGGACAGGTCTTATTATTGTGAAATATCTGCTCTTGGGAATGAGATTGTGAAACGCCTATATATATATCTTATTAACAGTCCCTGCATCCTGACTTCCATTTCTAAGAAAGAAGATGGTGAGCACTGAAAGGGTGATAATTGTTTCAGATGAGACGGTGAGTAAGTGACAGGAACTGAGAATGTCAGTAACCTATTTTTGTTCACGAAGCTAAATATTTTAGAAACTCTGAAAAAGGCTTAATAGGTATCACGATGACTTGAACTTCAGGGCACTGCTAATAGGACTAAATCCTCCAATTTAAGACCATAGCATTCATCTGTGTAAATACTCAGAGAAAGAGACCATTTCCCTAAGAAATGCAAAGGAATTTAAAAATTCTTATGGTTTTGGTTGAGAATTATGGTCCCTTTGCAAAAGCACAAAGATTTCCTTGGTTTCAAATATATTTCTATAGTTTATATTCTGATTCACTGATCTATGTATGTATTTGACAATACTGAATCAATTAAAATCCCAGTGGCTGAATATGTTCTTATATTTGGGAAGACAAATCCCTCTTTGTTACCCTTACATTTCAAAAGTTTTTTCTGGTTCTTAATTTTATGGCTAAGTTAACAAATTATCATGTTAAATGTTTGTTCCTAGTAAGCTTTTAACTCTGTTAAAAATGTGTTCTAGGTTTCTTAATTAAAGGATGTTGGATTTTATCAAGTATTTACTCAACTATACATGTGATCTTTTTCCTTTCTTACATCATAAGTTACATGTAGAGATTTCTCAGTCTTGACCAACCCTGCATTTCTGTCCCTCCTCCTCAGTTTCTGTCATTATACCACCTCTCAAGTGATGGTCCTGGTCCCTATATCCACACCAGGCTCAGTGTGCTCCCCAACCCTTGGCCCATCAGAAAGGGACGATGCGCTGCAGTGCTGCAAACAAATGGTACTCAAGCTTGATGCCAACTTGAGCTCTTGCATCACTCAGTAAGAGATAGCTCCTCCCTTGCACTTTCACAGCTGTATCCATTTCTCCATAAACCCCAGGTGTTAGAGAAGGAAGATTTTCTTTGTTTCAAATTTAGTACTAATTCTTCAAGCCAGGCTTCAGCAATATGTGAACCATGAACTTCCAGATGTTCAAGCTGGTTTTAGAAAATTAATATAATATGTTGCATGGATGCATAAATAGGAAATAGATAATAAAAGAAAAACCATAAAACATGAGCTGGAAACATTTGTGTCAGACCACAAAGACTTAGAGAAAATGAAATCAAAGGAGGGCATGTTTCAATGCCCACTAATCAACAGCAGGTTATTCTCCTTTTGGAGGACAGGTACTATTTGTCTTTCAAAATAAGCATTTTTAATATCTGGGAACTTTCTATCAGGGTTCATTCTTTACTCTCTTGCTTCTACCCTATAGTTTTCCTAGTTCTCCCCTGACTAAAGCCCTTACTGCTTAGGGATGATGAGTATCTCTACTCTATGACCTCTGAATAATGACTTTTGTGTTTGACAATGACTCTCCTTGGCCTGTTCCACTAATCTCTCTTGATGGATTTTCCCAATACCTGTCAATACCTTCGTGGAAGTATAGACTTCTGCCCACTCTGTGCAGCATTGTTTCCTACTACCTTGATCCCCAATTTAATTGTTCGGTAGCCTTGGACAAGTTCCTGCTTCTCAGCCGGATGAGACTGCACCACAGTTGAGTGAGCTTCTGCCCCCTGTACCAGCAGAGGGAAAGACCTCCAAGGCAGAGAACTCAGCAAATGTGTAGCTCACCTCCTATTTTTTCTTTCTCTCATAGATTATGACCCTGCTTTGCCTGTTTTCTAGTGCTCTAAAAGTGAGATGCTTTATATGTTTTGTCCAGTTTATAGCTGTATATGATGGGAAGGAAATTCCTTTAGTTTAGATATACCATCACCACTGGACACAACACTCCCTAAGGCTACACAATTTCAACAAATAAATGTTTCTTAAAATATCTCAATTCATTTGTGTTTGGTTGTACTCCAGCTCACCTGCGGATTCAGCGATTCACTTGGAGGCTCATGATCTAGCCATCTCATGGTTATGGTTTATTGACATCCCAGCAAGAGAATACAAAGCGGAATCAGCACAGGGAAAAGGCATGCAGGGCAAAGTTCGCAGGAAACGAGACACAAGCATCTGAGGGTCCTCTCCCAGTGGTGTCATAAAGGATCACTTAGCTCCTCCAGCAATGAGCTGTAACAACAGGAGTGAAATACTGTCTACTGAGGAGGCTCATTAGAAACTCAGTGCTTGGGTATTTCGGATTCAGTGCCCTATGCCTAACCTGTATCAAAGTTCCAGATTCCCACAGAGAAAGCAGGTGTTCAGCATAACCCGTGTTGTTTACACAAATATGTGGGTTCAGTGAGCCACCATATCATTTAGGGAATGGTGGGAACTTTGCTCAATTAGTAGTTCCTAGATGTCAGCCAAGGGTAAACTTTGTAAGTTATCTAAGAATAGCAGTCTTAGACTTACTATGATCAATCTTTTCTGCGAAATTTGATATCTCTTATTCACCAATGACATATAGAACTTAACATCATCTACTTATTTTATGAACAGTGTCCTTCTATCTTATTTTTCTGCCTGATATTTCTGCTTATGTTTTTTTAAGAACAAAATAAACCACTTATTTGTTTTTTAAGTATTAGTAAACTGTACTGATGTAACTGACTATAAATATAGGTAGATATATAGTCTATTGTTTCCAGATTTCATACTACTCACTATTATGTGAGTAAGTAGTATGACACCTACTCACTAAAGTTTATTTGTAACCCCCAAATCCATACCATTGGCTTTCATGATTATTTGTAGTTATGCACTTAGTGGCTGTCTCTTNCAAGAAAAGGGTATGAAAAACAGTGATTTGGGGGCATAAAGTTTCATTTCCCAAGGCTACTGGCTATGCTGTTTTCACCTAGTTCAGGAGCTGGAGTAAAAATGCATAGTATATGAAATTGGAGAAAGCTGTGGTCTGTAGGAGTAAACCTAGAACTGAAGGGGGTCCTGCAGTACAGCAAAAGTGTTATCTGCAGGAGTGTAGTGTGCAAGCTACTCTAAAACCGGTATGAGGACAAAACCTGCTACCCCCAAATGTTTCTTGCCATGTAGCTTGTTTTTAACTGAAAACAAGCCACATTCGAAAGATTCAGGCAGAAAATTTGACCTGCTCTCTAAAAGCCTAAAGTATTAGATAGAATGGCTGTTCCCAGAATACAATTATCATTAGATGTATTTCTAAAGAATATGAGTTAGTTGTGGTGGGGGGAACAGGGCCTAGATCTCAGAGCCCAATGTGTATCTCATTGACTGCCTGGCTCAGCAAACATTTGTTTACTCAAAATTTGCCTTTTCAGCTCCGTGTGAATTGCTTTTGATATCCACCCCTTTTGACATCTCAAGCCACTAGCCTCAACATTCTTTTTTGTCTTTAGCTGAAGATGGTATTCAAGGTAAGGGATTTTGCCATTTTGGTGATCTATTTAGCTTTCCTGGATCTCTCCCATGTATATATATTATCAAACTTTTGTTTGATTTTTTTCATGTGAAGCTGTCTCATGTCAATTTAATCCTTAGACCATCCAAGGAATCTAGCAGGATGAAGGAATATTTCTTTCTCTTTTACAAACCCTTTCCTCTTCTATTATTTCTCCTGTGCTTTCTATTACAAGGTTTAGCCTTGTGCTCCTGGCAAAGAGAAATATTTGCAGTGCTCAGCTCTATTATGATAAAGTAGCCAAATGTATGAATTTATCAATGAGAGACAATAAATCGATCATTGACAGAGCTGATCATTGACAGATGCATCACCTCTGTCCACATAACATTAGCAAAAATTAGTCACATGGTAACTTTCAGTTAGGAAGTGAAGTGAAGTCGCTCAGTCGTGTCCAACTCCTTGCGACCCCATAGACTGGGGCCTACCAGGTTCCTCTGTCCATGGGATTTTCTAGGCAATGATACTGGAGTGGATTGCCATTAGGAAGGGGCCAGGAAAATGTAGTTCTTACATAGGCAGCTGTCTGTCAGTAAATGCCATGACATGGGACTGATAGACAGAATTTTTGTATAAGCCATCACTTCTGCTACAATTCAAGTTATCCATATATTTGGAAATGATATGAGTCAATCATGTTTCTGAGAAGCTGAGTGAGGAAAATATCAGAATCTCTGGCCCTTCTATTGAGGATAGCATATATTAATATTATTTTGCATGTAGTCATCTTTGCTACTTTTTGTCTATAGTTGTGAAGATAGTTCCCACTAAGTTATTTTCTGCATCTATAAGAATCTCCCATTGACACTGGATTTCTCCATGTACCATCCTTGACTCCAATTCTGTACATCCATGCTGGTCATGTTATTATTTTTTCTTAAATCTGTATACTTATTTCCTGTATAATATACACCCTTTTAAGAAGAATCATATTACTAATAAAATTTTGGTCCTACTCTTTCTTATGTTTGGGCGTGTTTCCAGGTTCTTAGGAGTGTGCTGCTTTTAAAGTCAGTTTTATCATTACCATAACTACTAGAAGTCATTCACTTATTTTTAGCTAAGTCAATTCAATGAAATTCTGATTTTGGAAGAGATGTATATTAATTCTTAAATTTGTGTAAAAAAAAAGTAATACTTAATGATCTCATAATCCAGGAGGATCTATCATTATTTGAGGGGGATGTCTTTACAGTTCCTTTTTCTGTGCAAGTTTAATATATTTTAATTTATGCTAAAATAAACTTATCCTTTTAAAAGTAGGATATAATATTAAATCCTTGTGAANTTGGAAGAGATGTATATTAATTCTTAAATTTGTGTAAAAAAAAAGTAATACTTAATGATCTCATAATCCAGGAGGATCTATCATTATTTGAGGGGGATGTCTTTACAGTTCCTTTTTCTGTGCAAGTTTAATATATTTTAATTTATGCTAAAATAAACTTATCCTTTTAAAAGTAGGATATAATATTAAATCCTTGTGAATATAGTTTGCAACATTTGCATAGCATTTACTAATATTGGTATACCATGCTTGAAGTAGTCATTTTAAGGCTTTTGGAATTTGTGTTGGATCTGACTTTTCCCTGTTATGCTTAAACAAAGTGACAGAGATGATTACAAATAAAGCACAAAAAATATCTCTGCAAATTTAAATATCTAAAAACAGGTTTATAAAAGTTGAATTTCAAAATTAAAATTATTGAATTTTTTAGGCCTTGATATCTGTTGACAATCATTTTCTAAAATAATTTTTCATATTAACAAGAATTATGATGGTGTTCTTTTAATAAAACCGTCACCAGCACCAAAGCATGTTTTTAATGTCTACCTACTTAAACCAATATTGTAAGCTTTGTGATGTCTTTTGTGCCCAATATCACTGTAAATATCAGGTATTAAAACTTTCTGTCGTGACATTGCAATTGTTTGTCACTGAAAGTCTCAACCTGTTTTTTTCTTTAATATCTCACAAATATTTTTATTTCTCCCTGAGAAGTAAGCAGGAAAATAAAACTAGCAATTCTTATATTAGGCGGTTTTACTTGTTTCGTTCCCTTATGTGTAAGCAATTTTCTGACATTTCTGATATTTGTAGATGCCAAGAATTCCTATATGAAATCCCATATGAGACTTAAATAAGTAAATGTGTCCTTAAAAAAAAAAAGCAGGATGCATGATAATAACTCTGAGTTATGTGAGTACCCATTTAGCAAGTACTTGGCAGAAATGATCGTATTTAAATTTTTAATGTTGAAATAGTATTAATTTAGGTCCTTTACACAAATAACAGCATTCAGTGGCACAATATGCTATAGTAATCATCAATAGTTATTAATTTATTTCTTAACTTCCAACTTTGTTTCACATGCCTGTCATTCTCTTACTAGTAACACCTCTTGAACCCTTAGATTTTCAGCCAGGAAATGATGCCACCTTTTTTTAGGCAGTAATACCTACTGCATAGTATTCCCTCTACCCATTAGGGAAAAAAAATGAAAAAACAAAAAACAAATTCTTATAATTTTGTCAGTTGGTTGGAAAGATCCTCTGTAAGTTTCTCCTGCTTATTCATGCTGCTGCTGCTGCTGCTGCTGCTGCTGCTGCTGCTGCTAGGTCACTTCAGTCGTGTCCGACTCTGTGTGACACCATAGACGGCAGCCCACCAGACTCCCCCATCCCTGGGATTTTCCAGGCAAGAATACTGGAGTGGGTTGCCATTTCCTTCTCCAATGCATGGAAGAGAAAAGTGAAAGTGAAGTCGCTCAGTCTGTCCGACTGTTAGCGACCCCATGGACTGCAGNCCACATAGCAGCTGTCTCTTATACACATCTCCATCCCTGGGATTCTCCAGGCAAGAATACTGGAGTGGGTTGCCATTTCCTTCTCCAATGCATGGAAGAGAAAAGTGAAAGTGAAGTCGCTCAGTCTGTCCGACTGTTAGCGACCCCATGGACTGCAGCCCACCAGGCTACTCCATCCATTAGATTTTCCAGGCAAGAGTACTGGGGTGGGGTGCCATTGCCTTCCCCGAATTCATGCTGCTATTGAAGGGTAAGTCTGGAAAGATGACCTTACTTCAATATTCAAAAGATGGTGCTGGCTATTGGCCAATAAGTCTTGATTTCTCTTCCACGTGGCTTCTCATATTCAGGTGGCTAGACTGACTTCTCTTTATGGAAACATTTCAAGAAATTGAGAACAGAAGATGTAAGTTCATTAAGGTCTTAGAAACTGTGCGATATCACTTTTACTAAATTGTATTGGTCAATCAAAGTAAATCACACAAAACAGCACATATCCAAGGAATGGGGAAAGATATTCCACCTCTGTATTAAATAAATGGCACAGTAACACTGATATAGCCATGCATAATCAATTGGAAATAATTTGTGGTCATATTTTGCAATCTACTTTCGACTCTCTCTTTTAAATTATTTAAATTCCTGTTTGTTAAAAATTTACTCATCCATTCACAAGACTTCCAAAGTTTCAACTAACTATGACATTAAGCTCAAAACCTAGTATCTTATTATGAATCTGGCTCATATATAACTGAGTCTTCTTGATACAAATGGCACTGAGGGTCCACTTCCGACTTCGTCCGGCCGCCTGTGCTTCGAGAGCTTCGACAGCTTCGACCGCTGAGGTCGCCGAAGGGCCACTGCCACTCATCCCCCAAATACTCGGGAGGCAAAAGAGACGAAGTCCTCGCCGCCGCGGAGTCCCTGCTGTCAGACTGTTGGTTGAGTGGGTTTGGAAGCGGAGAAGGGGAAGAACGTAGAGTGCGATGACTGCAGGCTCATGTCCCACCCGTGTCCGGCCGCGGTAGCAAGGACACAGCCCCACTCTCGGGTGTCTTTGAAGCGGTTGCTGGCTCCTCACCCTGCCGGCAGGAGCCCTGCCTGGACGCTGCTGAGTCGGGAGTGCAGATGGAGCCCAGTGACTCCTGCCGGCTGTCCCTTCCGAGTGGGGGCTGATCTGGGGGGCCCCTCGCAGCTCTGGAACATATAGTCCCTCTCCTGCTTCCGACGGATAGCCTTGCTAGATATATTAATTAGACCTATGAGCATTTGAGCAACTCTCCTGTCGAAATTTTCTCCGAAGTCAGAGACGGGAGAACCATGGCGCCTGCTCTCAGCCTTCGGGCCTGGCGGAACCTGCTGAGCCAGGGCCGCTGGGCTCTTTGGTGTAGGTGCGGCTCCTGTCTTTGAGGATTTCCTTCCGGTTCACAATCTAGAATAGTCTTAAATGTCAAATCCTCTTAGAAGCTCTCAGTACCTACAAGATGAAACGCAGGTTCCGCTTCCCTGGTGGCTCAGACGGTAAAGCGTTTGCCTACAATGTGGGAGACCCGGGTTCAATCCCTGGGTTTGTAAGATCCTCTGGAGAAGGAAATGGCAACCCACTCCAGTACTCTTGCTTGGAAAATTCCATGGATGGAAGAGCCTGGTAGGCTATAATCCTGTCTCTTATACACATCTAGATGTGTATAAGAGACAGTTGGCTCAGACGGTAAAGCGTTTGCCTACAATGTGGGAGACCCGGGTTCAATCCCTGGGTTTGTAAGATCCTCTGGAGAAGGAAATGGCAACCCACTCCAGTACTCTTGCTTGGAAAATTCCATGGATGGAAGAGCCTGGTAGGCTATAATCTATGGGGTCGCAAAGAGTTGGACACGACTGAGCGACTTCACCTCACCTCTTGATACAAATACCTATAAATTGTAAAGGCAAATTAGCTACATCATTCCACTCCCCAGTACATGATGAATGGCTAGGAACAGGGTAATCATCAGACCCTCATATTAAAAAAGGGAAAGAGTGTGAGAACACAGGAATTGATTCATAGCATTTCTGAAATTCAGTCAGGCACATATAGTCAGTTGCCTCTACTCTGGGAGCAAGGTATGGTCATTGATAAGGTATTGATTTTAGTCCCTTGTGAGTGCTTTTCTGGTGCATTTTTCCAAATATCTCTTGGCTCTGTCCTGTTGAATCTTGGCGCTATCTTCTAAGGCAGTTTGGTTCTACTAAGAAAATAGCCTAAGTTTATTACACTTTTGTGCTCTCAGCCTGCTTTGCATGCACGTATGCTAAGTCACGTCAGCTGTGTCTGACTCTTTGCAACCTTATGAACTGTAGCCCACCAGGCTCCTCTGTTTATGGCATTCGCTAGGCAAGAATGTGGGTTAACATGCCCTCCTCCTGCAGCCTGCTTTATGACAATGTAAATTTAGTGAAAAGAGGCCTCTTTTCATTTTGAAATATCTCAATTTCTTTTAATCTAAATGAACACTGCTTTCATAAATTCAACTTAATTTTGAAGTACATGAGTTTCCTTGTTATCTGATTATAGTTTCCTCACGCCTCAGTAAATCCACCCATAATTGTTTTGAAAACAGTAATTTCTCTATGTTGGGTCATGTGTTTCTTTGAGGTTTGAAGCTTTACTAGGCATTTCTTAAAACTTCTAGAAGTCCTAGCAGAGAGTTTTCTGCCTTTTTTTTTTCCTCATGGCTAATTCTTCTTCTTCTTCTTCTTTTTTTTTTTAATAGAAGGATAATTGCTTCACAGTATTGTATTGGTTTCTACTGAACATAACATGAATCAGTCATAGATTCTTACTTTGGGAATCTCTTGAGGGCTGGCTGGAGAAGATGCAGATGAGAAAAACTTTATTTCAAAATCAAACAGATATTGGATCCTCTTGATTTTTTCCTAAATTATGCTTGAAAACTAAGTATTTCCTTTCTTTTTTTTTTTTTTTTGGATTTTTATAGGCCTTTATTTAAAGAAAGTTGTTTAGTGACAATGACAATTTGACTATTATATGCACGTCCCTTTTGTATAATATCAAAGCGACAGTACTAGTAGACACTGCTAGACCATAACAGATTTCTACTAGGTGGCTATTATCTAAAGCATACCTCAGTTAAAGCACAAATCATGCAAAAATTTATCTGTTCAGTGATATTAAAACCAACACTGCAAAATTAGAGTAAAGGGGTAGGTAGGCCTAAGAAGTATTTCCTTTCTAGGTTCATTTCCACTTCATATACCTTATAATAAGCATCCAAAAACAGTCAGTTGCCACTTTCAGAAGTCTGTCTGAAAATCTCTTTAGTCAGTTTAACACATTCCTAAGACACATGTTTAATCTTCCAAGCTATTATATAAGATATTTGCCAGTTGTTCTGCCACCATTTAACTCCAGATGTCCCTCTTCCAGTCTCAGATAAGTCTTCTTACTACTCTTCCAATTTTCACCCACTTCCTGGTACCAAAGACAAGGTAGTCCTCTATTCCAGGATACTAACTACTGTAATGGTATACAAACATCTCAAAACTACCATTTATATTTTCACAATTTTCTATTCAGCATTGTACTTAGCTGGGTGTCTTTTTTTCTGTTCCACGTGGCTCACTCAAGACTTTCTAGTGATTGGAGCATGCAAAATAGTATCACTCACATATCTGCTGCCTCACCTAGGATTACTGGCTTGTTTAGAATCTGGCTGTTCCTCTCTGTATTCTTGTGCACTTTTACTCTCCAGCATTTCTCCCTCTATGTGGCCTCTCACCTTCTAGAAGACGCCTTTAAATGAAATCTCAGAGCAGCAAGAGAGAAAAAGCAGAAACTTCAATTACTCTTAAGGCCTAATCTTGACATTTTCACAACAATATTTTTACATTCTATTGTCCAAAAAATTCAAGGGTCACCTCCATCTCAATGTGGAAGGGGACCACACAAAGAGGTTATAATCCATCATATGACCCTAAAACAAGGAAATTGTTTAATTCACTAAGGTACACACACACACACACATATGCACATATATATATAGTTTTGAATATCTTTCTAACAATAAGACATATATGATCTATATGTATACTAAGATATATATAGCTTTAAATATCTTTCTAGCAACTATATACATAGGACAATTTCATTTTAACCAATTCCCACATACCCTAGTTAATAATATCAATCAAGTATAAAATATTTGTGAAGAAGCATAGTAGTTAAAGTCACAAGATTTAGATACACATTACCTGGGTTCACGTATTGTCTGCTTGTTTGCTACATGATTACATGTATTGTTATTTGACTCTTTCTTTCATTTTCACAATAGGATGGGGAAGTTAACAATAGTAGTCTATAGCAGGACTTCCCTAGCAATCCAGTGGTTAAGACTTCACCTTACAATGCAAGGTGTGTGGGTTTGGTCCAGGAGCTAGGATCCCACCTGTCTCATGATCAAAAAGCCAAAATGTACATCAGAAACAATATTGTAACAAATTCAATAAAGACTTCAAAACTGGTACACATAAAAAAAATCTTTAAAAATCTGTAGAAAGTTTCTGGTATATGGTAACTGCAGCCATGAAATTAAAAGACGCTTACTCCTTGGAAGAAAAGTTATGACCAACCTAGATAGCATTTTTTAAAGCAGAGACATTACTTTGCCGACTAAAGTCCATCTAGTCAAGGCTATAGTTTTTCCAGGAGTCATGTATGGATGTGAGAGTTGGACTGTGAAGAAGGCTGAGCACCAAAGAATTGATGCTTTTGAACTGTTGTGTTGTAGAAGACTCTTGAGAGTCGCTTTGACTGCAAGGAGATCCAACCAGTCCATTCTGAAGGAGATCAGCCCTGGAATTTCTTTGGAAGGAATGATGCTAAAGCTGAAACTCCAGTACTTTGGCCACCTCATAAGCAGAGTTGACTCATTGGAAAAGACTCTGATGCTGGGAGGGATTAGGGGCAGGAGGAGAAGGGGGCGACAGAGGATGAGATGGCTGGATGGCATCATGGACTCGATGGACGTGAGTCTGAGTGATCTCCAAGAGTTGGTGATGGACAGGAAGGCCTGGCGTGCTGTGATTCATGGGGCTGCAAAGAGTCAGACACGACTGAGCGACTGAACTGAACTGAACTGAACCTTCATTAGTTGCATACATATAATAGTATGAATAAAATTGGAAATAATTGAGGAACATCAGAAACAACATTTTAGCTGAATGTTAAAGTGTTCTGAAAAATGTATTTTCAAGATTCTAGGGAAGTTCAGAAGAGACTAGATTGATATTAAAGAAATGACTTTAAAAATATGAATAGGAATGGTTGGAAAGAAAAATGAAAGCTTGTCTTGTGGAAGGCATGACAGAGGAAACACTGGGGCTGAGGGGTGTGGGTTGTGGTCCAGCAGCAGGAGAGTATTAGAGGCAGTCCTGTGTTCTGGTTGAGATGTTGAGTCTCCCTCCTGGAATTTGTGGGGAATTAGGGACTAGTGGCTCAGCTGATAAAGAATTTGCCTGCAGTGCGGAAGACCAGGGTGTGATCCCTTGGTTGGGAAGATCCCCTGGAGAAGGGAACAGCTACCCACTCCAGTTTTCTGGCCTGGAGAATTCCATAGACTGTATAGTCCCCAGGGTCGCAAAGAGTCAGACAATACTGAGAGATGTTCATTTTCACTTTCATGGACATATTTTAAGCAGAGGGATTCCATGCATAGTTTTGTATCACAGAGGAACACTCTACAAACAAAGTGAAAAAGGTTTTAAAGACCCTTTGAGAGAATCTCTATAACTTGTACCTGGTTCAACCATGCTGACTGCAATTGAGTTGATATTTTTAGCATATAAAAATATTTATGTATACTACTTTTTACTGGCACAGTTGCTACATAAAATGAGGTATATGTGTTCACTCACAAATATGAAAGTTTTTTCAGTAGGTAATACAAGCCCACAACCATTTAAACAAAATTCTGAAATCCATAAACCTCAGAAGAAAAAAAAATTGTTAATAGAATAAACTCACCCTATTTGGACTTGTTTGAGATAAAGTTGAATGGATAGGAAATATTATTTTAAATTTTCCCGCTTAGATAATCTTTATATTTTTGATAATTTCCTTTTTAATATAGGGTGAGTATACAATAAAATATATATCATATACATGCTTCATATGATATATAACATACCCGCCCTGCATTACCATTCTAAAATATTATATATATTATGAATTCTAAAATGCATTATATATATTAAATTCAAAATATTTCTGGTTCCTAGAGCTTCAGATAAAAGATTGTGTCTCTGTGCTATATAATTATAACAAGTTAATAGCACTATTACCCAAATCAGAGCAAGAAAAGTAGTCAAAATATCTAATTAAATTCATTTAAAATGGAGAAAAAGAATTATTGTTATACACCTTGCATCATCTGAATCCAGATATTGTTAACTTCCAATCTTTTTGGCAACACCAAATCCTGCCTAACCTTGTTACACTCAGTCATGACTCTGATGAAGCAGTTTGGGTAAACAAGTCTGTTATGACTGTTATATCTTGTTAAAACAAGATGAAAACAGAGAACTGGGGAAGATCACTGCATATGGTCAGGAGATTGCAAAAAAAAGAGAACAGCTCACAAATTTGTGCTCAAACCATCCGTTTACAAACCAGCACTCCATTACTGACAAACTTGTAATTTTATCAATTTAGAAGCATTCTATATATTTCCACATCATTTAAAATAGTTAAAATGTAATTTATATGGGAAATGGTTACAACGAATTAGCCTCTAAATCCTCCAAAATTTAAAATGTCCCAGGAAAGTGGCCCTGAATTGCCTTCAAACTCTTTCAAGTTTTCCACAGAACTTAGCACAGTGTTACTCGCAAGTTTTGCCTGCAGCAAACCCATATTGAGGGCATTAATCTTCAGGCCCTTTTAGAGGCATCCCGGGGTTGTTAAAATCACACACAAGCTGTTAACTATTAAAATGTACTATGTTTACTGTATTCATCTCTTAGCCATGACCATGTGAACTGTCCAATTTTTCAAAGTCCAAGTGAAAGACATGGTACTCATGGATGCCTAATACTGGAGTGGGTAACCTTTCCCTTCTCCAGGGGATCTTCCCAACCGAGGGATCAAACCCAGGTCTCCCGCATTGCAGTTGAGCAATGCTCAGCTTTACCAGCTGAGCCAAAAGGGAAGCCCAAGAATCCTGGAGTGGATAGCCTATCCCTTCTCCAGCAGATGTTCCCAATCCAGGAATTGAACCGGGATCTCCTGCATTGCAGGTGGATTCTTTACCAACTGAGCTATCAGGGAAGCCTTTTGATGTTTTCAAACATTCCCAATTTCCCCATGACTGTAGAATACATTGCATCCTATAACTTACTATAATTTTATACAGTCACATGAGGTCATTCTTTGTCTAGAATGAGTTGTGCATAACTTTCATAGATAGGAAGAAAACATGGGATGGTAGTTGGGTATTATATTATCAGGGACCATCAAATCTGAGAATCTCCTTATGTAACTTTCTCGTATGAGTGAAAACTTGGCAAGATAAAGTATTTTTGAGATAGGTAATTTTCCTCTGAAAATTCATAAACCAATTCATTGCTTTCCTGAAAATGATGCTATAGAGAAGTATAATGTTGCAGTAATGTTTCCTCTCTGAGCTTTGCTTATTGACTGGGACTTTAAAAAAAAAAAAATTGGGATATAGTTGCTTTATAATATTGTATTAGTTTCTGCTGTACAACAAAGTAAATCAGCTATTGATATACCCTCCTTGCTGGATCTCCCGCCCATCTTCCCCATCTCACCCATCTAGATCACTGCAAAGTACCAATCTGAGCTCCCTTTGCTATATAGCAGGTTCGCACTAGCTATTACTTTGCACTTGGTAGTACATATATATGTTATTGCTACTTTCCCTATTTATCTCACTCTCCCCTTTCTCTACCCTGTGACCACAAGTCCATTTACTACATCTATATCTCTATTCCAGCTCTGCAAATAGGCTTATCTATATTATTTTACAATTCCACATATATGCCTTAATATATAATATTTTTTTCTCCTTCTGACTATGTTCACTCTATATGACAGACTCTAGGTCCGTACACTGGAGAAGGCAATGGCAACCCACTCCAGTACTCTTGCCTGGAAAATCCCATGGACAGAAGAGCATGGTAAGCTGCAGTCCATGGGGTCACGAAGAGTCAGACACGACTGAGTGACTTCACTTTCACTTTTCACTTTCATGCATTTGAGAAGGAAATGGCAACCCACGTCAGTGTTCTTTCCTGGAGAATCCCAGGGACGGGGAGCCTGGTGGGCTGCCGTCTATGGGGTCACACAGAGTCGGACACAACTGAAGTGACTTAGCAGCAGCAGCAGCAGCAGCAGGTCCATACACACCTCTACAAATGATCTAATTTCATCCTTTTTTATGGCCAAGTAATGTTCCATTGTATATATGTACCACATCTTCTTTATCCATTCATCTATCAATGAACATTTAAGTTACTTCCTTGTTCTGGATACTGTAAATAGTGCTGCAATGAACACTGAGGTGCGTGTGTCTTTTTGAATTGTGAGTTTTCTCAGGGTACATGCCAGTAGGTAGATTACTGGGTCATATGGTAGTTCTTTTTTTAAAGTTTTTTAAGGAACCTCCATAACGTCCTCCACAGAGGCTGAATCAATTTACATTTCCACCAACCATAAAAGAAGGGTCCCCTTTTTCCACATCCTCTCCATCATTTATTGTTGCAGATGTTTTGATGATGGCCATTCTGACCAGTGTGAAGCGATACCTCATTGTAGTTTTGATCTGTATTTCTCTAATAATTAGTGAAGCTAAGAATCTTTTCACATCCCTATTGGCCATCTGTATATCTTCTCAATAACTGGTGCTAGGAAAACTGGACAGCTACATGTAAAAGAGTGAAATTAGAACGTTACTGAACACCATACACAAAAGTAAATTCCAAATGGATTAAAGACCTAAGTGTAAGACCATACAACATAGGAAGAACACTACGATGTGATTCACTATGATGTGAATCACAACAAGATCTTTCCGACCCAACTCCCAGAGTAATGAAAAAGAAAACAAAAATAAACAAATGGGAACTAATTAAATTTAAGAGGTTTTTCACACAGCAAAGAAAATCATAAATGAAGCAAAAAGACAACCCTCAATATGGGAGGAAAAATATTTGCACATGAAGCAACTGACAAGGTATTAGTCTCCAAAATATATAAAAAACTTATGCAGCTCAATTAAAAAAAAAAATGGACAGAAGACCTAATAGACATTTCTTCAAAGAAAACATACAGATGGCCAAAGGGAACTTGAAAAGATGACTGAGGCTCATGTTTGGGAGTTCGTGTAAAAAAATAAATAAATACAAAAAAAATAAAATAAAAAATAAAAAATTTAAAAAAAAATAAAAAAATAAAAAACTCATTGCTGCTGCTGCTAAGTCGCTTCAGTCGTGTCCAACTCTGTACCACCTCATAGACGGCAGCCCACTAGGCTCCCGCATCCCTGGGATTCTCCAGGCAAGAATACAGGAATGGGTTGCCATTTCCTTCTCCAATGAATGAAAGCGAAAAGTGAAAGTGAAGTCACTCAGTCATGTCTGACTCCTAGAGACCCTGTGGGCTGCAGCCTACCAGGATCCTCAATCCACTGGATTTTCCAGGCAAGAGTACTGGACTGGGTTGCCATTGCCTTCTCCAAATAACTCATTACTTAATTTTAATGTTCATAGTTTTCACCAGGACATGTCAATGTATACAATGAAACAATATACCTAGGCAATATATTTGACAAAGTGTTTAGGTTCCAATCGTTTGGTAAATGGGATATACTGTATAATCCTCTCTGAAGAACCAATGTGAACACTTGCATGTCTCTGAGAAGTCCAGCAGTAAAGGGGCCTGGTGGATTCTGCTCTATCCAATGCTTTTCAGACTCTAAATATATTTAAACCGTTCTTCACTGTTACTTTGAGATAATTCTTTTAGGAGATATTTTATAAATATTGATAACTTATAAGTAATTTTTATGATACCTTTTGAGTTTTTCCAATATTTAAAATCTCATATTATATTTCAGCAGAAAAGCTTTGTTATATTGCTTCTTTTTTTTTTTTCTGTTGTGAAACATTTTTGATACCCCTTTCTTTTCCTTTATTCCCAACATCATTCCTTCTTTGTACATATCTATAATTTTATGAAGTTCATTCTCAAAATCACAAGAATCAAAATTTATTGGTTTTAGACAACAGAAGGGACTTGCAGTTACTCAGTAGAACATATGTTTCTAGGAAGCATATCCAAACACTTAAATTGTTCTCTGGAATAGGGAGTGGGCTGCAGAACCAGACTCAGATAGTTGGCAAGGATAGATGGTGGCAAGGAAGAGGAGAACATCACCAAGAACCATCCACCTCAGACACCACTGCCTCTGGACACTCACCTGTGTCACTATTGCCTGATCCTAGTCACTCAGAAGTGTCCTCTCTGGATCTACTCTCAAGGACACTTGTTTCCACACTGCTGAATGCTAGACCTTCTAGAAGTCTCTTCAAAATTCCCTAATATTTCTGTGAAACAGTGTCTCACTTTAGTTACTGAGCTGTGCTATCTGCTTCACCAAACTTGGGCCGCATGACTCTACTATGTGTTATACAAAGGGGAAAATATGAAACATTGAAAGGGAGCAGTGTTTTGCCTCCTTCTCATTTTGATATATCCCCAAATTTAAAGGGTGCTTTTTGGCTAGGCAAGAAAATGCACACATACATACACACAAACACACATACATCCATTATATCACTCATTTACTTTTTGAATTATCCTTTTCCCTTATGTTTACTGTGTATTTTTTATTATTATGTTGATGAATATTTGATTTTATAGCATTCTACACATTATCTAGTTTCCTTGTTGTACATTTCTGCTTGATTTTCAATTAACTTTTCACCTCACACTGTTATCCTATCTTATCTCTCATTATATAGAATACATGCTCCATAAATTTGACTAAGATAACAACAGATGCTATTTAAAGTTTATTCCTTTCCCTACAGTGAATCTGTTGGGAAAAAATGCCTTTCTGCCTTTTATTGTTATGTCTTATTTCTGCATAACAGCAGATTTTCTTGAGTTTGATATTATTTTTTATCCATCTTTATTCATCCTTTTAAAATGAGACAACTCTAAAGTTTAATGCCTATTCCTAAAACAAAGTATGGATAATTGTCTTTTCTATGTTGTGTTTACATTTAGGTACCACTCCTCTGGAATCTGGAAACTGGAGAGCTGATTCAGCAACCCAGGGTATATGCAAATGGCCAGGAACACAGGAAGTTGAGTGAATCATTAGTGGGGTTAATCACCCCTGTTGGGCAAGGAGTCTAATGAGACTTTCTCACTATTTTCACCTTCCATGTCAAGGAATAGCATTTACTCTTTATAAAGAAATTCCTGTCAATTCTCCACTGCTTCCATCAAGTTTGCTTGGTGGATTCCTCCCTGTGATGACACTGTCTCAACAGTAAAGATACTATCATGTCTCTGAAGATGCTATGGGAGCCACTCTATGGTATGACCTACTGTCTCTGGAGCTACTGAATTTTGCACACATTTCTTAGCCTCACTCTTAATACTGCCCCTTGATATGCAAAGGACAAGAATATATTTCCTTTTCCCCACTAAGAGCTATAGTTAGCACCTTGCTTTTAGGTGTAGCCACCCATTCCTTGGACCACCAATGTACTATCCCCCTCTAATCTGACTGGTATTCGTCCAAGTGCTGCTGCCTGCTCACCAGGGCAGCATATTTCAACTATGGGTAACCTTCACTTGTTGCCATAGCCCACCACTCCTATGGCTCTTTCATTCACTAAATCCTAGTGGCACATTCTCCAGGCATCTCAGTTTCTTCTCTGTTCATTCTAAACTGTAGAGAACTCATGGAACCCAACACATCTTTTAGTTATTTCCCACACATCTAAGCTGACTTCATAGGAAGGAAGTCTCTGTGTCCTTCTTCATGGTAGTGGCATCTGAATATCACCCTTGCTTAATTTTTAACAATGACCAGACCTATTTATGTTCACTTTTTTTGGTTGTTGCATTTGCTACAGAGATGGAAGGAAGGAGAGTCATCTACTTCCACCCGTTTTTCCAAAAGATGGATCTTTATAAACTTTTCAGCATTAGCTATATTATCAATTGATTTCCTCACTTGCAAGCTATATTGTCAATTGATTTCCTCACTTGCAAATAAATTGAAATTTTCAGGCCTTTAAAACTGACTTTATCACATTTATATATCCTTTACATGCTTTCTTTGTTATTTTGATTCTATTCCAATTTGTAAACCATGGCAGAGAAATTATTTGTTACTGTTGGACTTGATTGTAATCCAGAGTAATTCACTGGGTTGACTTAGCTCAGTCTTAAAGCCTGTTTTGATGCTTACTCTTTATTTTGATAATTCTGATAAGTTTTAAAACATTTAAAAAATGTTTTAAAGTGTGTTTTGCTTTTTCTGGCTTTCTGTACATTCTTTAAGCTTCTTACTAAAAGTACTAAGTATAAAATGGCACAGTGTAAATAAATCCTTTTTTCATACATTACATATCCTTTCATCATTATTAACAGATTTCTTCATTTATTTCTGAGTCATTTGTGAAGGTTTTGGTTATTAGCAACTTTGATTAAAGTCTGATAAAATTTCCCCAAATCTTCATAATTTAATGTACCTCATCATAAAGGAAAAATTTTAATGACTCTGATCTTCTAGAGTGAGCACTACTTTTTTTATTAGTGCATAAAATTCAATGTCACTATACCTCCAGAATCCTATTAGTTTTAGATTCTAATTTTTGCCATGTGTTTCTATGCATCTTATTTTTATCATGATTTCTTAAAAGATCTAACCTACAATACATCAGTACTGTAATGATATTTAAAGTAGCTTGGTACAAAATAAAACAGGTTCATATGTTGAAATCGTTGCAGTATGATGTCTAGATTATCGAAATGCTAGGAATTGTTTGATTTTTGATAGAATAAAATCTTCTCAGAACAAAAATTAATTTCTGTAGAAATAAAAAAAAGTTTGTTTTTTTTTCAGGTGGAACACAGTAAATGATGATAGGGAAGAAAATTTAGTAGTTGCTTTTCATAGCAAAATAGAGTAAATTTCAAGGATTCCATATTTTGGCCTGATTACTCCATACATAAATTGTACACAGAGAGATCAGTTCAGAACCTTCTGACATTTGGGGAAATGTACAAGATCTTCTTGTTCCTGATCCAAAGTACCATTCTAATTTGTTAGAAAGTTTTCCCATGATTAGAGACATTCTGAAGAAATAATCCTTTGGGGGAAAAAATTAATTTTAGGTCACATTGAGAGGAAGGTAGAGATATATGGTGACTGTACAAAATGGTTTAAGAAAGATGTCATTTTTAGAACTTTAAGGAAATCAGCTTATATATTACTTATTTAGTAAATTATAACTGTTAATCTTAAATGGGTTAAATAAATTAATATAAATGTTTATTATAAACTATAGGTAAACCACTAAATTTTATGGGGTGTGCTTCTTTGAAAATTATTTTTCATTTTATTTTCAATGAAAGAAAGCATGGAAGCAGGCATAAACATAAGCAGCCACAGCAGGCAGGCTGCCCAGCATTAGACATCTCTTGTGCAATTTAAAGGCATCCCTTCCCTGTACTACTTATGCAATGTACCCAGACTAAGACTGTGGTGCCCTAAAGTACACAAAAGAAAGAGGAACAAAGAAGGCAATGGCAACCCACTCTAGTACCCTTGCTTGGAAAACCCCATGGAGGGAGGAGCCTGGTCGGCTGCAGTCCATGGGGTCGCTAAGAGTCGGACACGACTGAGCAATTTCACTTTCACGCATTGGAGAAGGAAATGGCAACCCACTCCAGTGTTCTTGCTTGGAGAATCCCAGGGACCGGGGAGCCTGGTGGGCTGCCATCTCAGGGGTCGCAGAGTCGGACACGACTGAAGCGACTTAGCAGTAGCAGCAGCAAAGTACACAAAGGAAAGAGATCTGTCTCATTTTCCAATACTTGTAGAAAATGGAACATTTTGACATATTTGGAAGAATATACCTGCTCTTCTAGTTTACTAGCGTCTTCTTTCACATAAAGGAAAAATAAGAGTGTATGTTCTTGACCTTTCCTGGTATATAAGTAATAAAAACAAGGGTCTAGATAAAATAAACTATCCAGTAATAAATATAATTTTATGCTTATGATATAGCTTTAATAATAGTATACATTATAGAAGGAGTCTTAAAATTTCTATTGGATGTAGTTGATTTACAAAGCTATATTAATTTCAGGTATACAGAAAATGACATATATATGTTTGTGTACATCCATTCGTTTTCATATTCTTTTCCTATGCAGATTATTTCAGAATATTGAATAGAGTTCTCTGTGCTATGCAGTAGGTCATTATTAGTTACATATTTTATGTATTACAGTGTGTATATGTTAATTCAAATCTCTTATTTATCACATCCCCCAGGTTTTCCCCTTTGGTAACCACAATTTTGATTTTGAGGTCTGTGAGTCTATTTCTGTTTTGTAAAAATACTTCGTTTGTATCATCTTAGATTTCACACATAAGTGATATCATATGCTGTTTGTCTTCTCTATCTGGCTTATTTCAGTTAGTATAATAATCTCTAAACAATAAAAGGATAAAGATTTGTTAATAAACACAATGGAATATTACTTAGCCATAGAAAAGAGGAAAATAATTATTAAATACTGAAAACTCATTAGAAACATTGCTAAAACATTGGCTTTATGAAATTAAAGTTGAAAATGTCTTTGGGGTCAACTACAGTCTTTAAAGTAGACATATAATAGGAAACAAAGCTGCATGTGAAGAAGCGGCAGAAAACCAGGAAGTTTGTGAATGGGATTGCCATGTAGAGATTGAGAAAGTGTAGAGAGAAGAGCACAAGAAGCAGGAAAGCAGCTCTTAAAGAGAATGGAATCCTACCTTTAGCATTTTCCGTAGTAACAGTAAGAGTCTGTAACCTAAGCTAACACATTCCCAGAAAACTGTGATTTAATTATATGCTTATTTTATACAGGCTTACCAGGTGGCTAAGTGAGAAAGAATCTGCCTGCCAATGGAGGAGATATAGGTTCGATCCCTGGGTCAGGAAGATCCCCTGGAGAAGAAAATGACAACCCACTCCATTATTCTTACCTGGGAAATCCCGTGGATGGAGGAGTCTGGCAGGCTATATAGTAAATGGGGTTGCAAAAGAGTCGGACACAATTTAACAGCTAAATGACATTTTCTATACACAAAAATAAACATTTATGATAGTTAAACTCAGAAGTATTGACAGTATTATTAATAATAGTACAAGCTAAAAATAAACTAAATGTCTAACAATAAAAATTTATAACAGCATGTAATTCAATGAACTATTAGATTGTTGATTGTGGTATTCATATCTGATAATAAATACATGTGAACCTAATTCTGTGTAAACATAAAGTTAAAGTGTTTGTATCTGGATACCAAACTATGTTCTTTTTAAACATTTGTATGAGGGTGCTTATCCAATTATTTTAACAAATTTTAACGAAATATATAGTAGTAATAAAAATAATATAACATGTTTAATATATATTCAAGTAAAATAAGCTAATTGGAAAGGTTACATGCTGTATGACTCCAACAATATGACATGCTGTAAAGAGCAAAACTATAGAGATAGTCAAAAAACAAATCAGTGGTTTCCAGGGATTGAAGGAGTGGTAGTGAATGATAAATAGTTGAAACACAGAAATTTTAGGGCAATGAAAATGCTTTATATGATACCATTTGATGAATAAATGTTATTATGCATTTATTCAAAATCATAGAATGTACAATTGGACTTTGGGTGATTACGATGTGTCAACATAGGTTCATCAATTGTAACCAATAAGGGGAATGATGAAAATGGGAAAGACTCTGCATGTGTAGAGGCAGATGATTCAGGGAATCTCTATATCTTCCCTTCAATTTTTCTGTGAATCTAAAATTTCCCCAAAGAGTAAAGTGATAACTGAAAAAATTTACAAATGTTAGTATGAGTTTCATTAAAGCACATTGGTTAAACTTAAAGCTTTAGGTGCTATTCCAAATAAGCCCCCAATCTCTAGAACTTCAAAATAAAATTGTAGCAATTTTAAACTATTCTTAATTAAAAATAATTTAATTTTTAAATTAGTAGAACTCAACTCTATGTATTTAGAGCCTAATATAAGTGCTTTACATATTCTATATTCAATTTCATAAGCAGATTATTATGTGTTCTACACATGTGGAAACAAATCCTCAGAAACATTAAGCAACTTATCTGGGATCACACTGCAATTAACTAGCAAAGCCTGGATTCAAATCTGCATCTGTGTGACTCCAAGTTTTCCTTCCTCTCTACTTGGAATCACCGATTCACTGTTCATCCATTCATAAGCCAGTGTTTCACAGTGACAAACAGGAAACTCAAAGTGACATTGCTCAAGGCTTCATACATGATACTTTTAGAAAGAACACAATCTATCTTCACTTTAGCCAGGGCTGGGAATTGTTTTCACAAAACTTTAACTGCCTGCTGTGGGAAGACCTCCATCTGATTTCACCATCCCTTGATTTACAATGGCCATTAGTTGGGGTCGGTCACTTTTACGGGTATCCATGTCCCAGTGAACTGATTTGTCCATGGCCATATATAATTATAGTCCAATTGGTTCAGGCAGGGACCATCCAACTGCCCAGACATTCATTTTATTATAAGCCTTGATTTGAGCTTTAATTAAATAATAATTTATTCAGTACCTTCTTCAAAGAAGTCTGCTGCGATTAATACCCATATATCTCTCCAAATGTCTACATGTACTGTGGAAACCCAATAAATGGTGCTGACTAACTTTATGCCTGGCAGAAAGAGAAATATTGTTGAGGCAGATGAGGTGGAAACAAACCCAGTAGTGCGATATATAAAACTGAATCAGTTGATCTTTCATTGGTTAATGCAGGGACACAGCCAGGCATCAGATGAGAAACAGCAATTCAGAGCCATGTAATATCAGAAACAGCTGCAAACCTTAACTGCTGTGCCCACTGGCTCTTTTCTCTTGTCATTAGAAAGATCAGCTATGAAATTTCTACAAACATACTGGCATTTGACACAGCAGGCTTCTCTGGAGGTTGGTTGTGTGGTGATCCTGGGCTTAAGTCCCAACAGCCACTGCAAGACAGTACTCTTTTTCCTTTACACTGGTATCCACATAGGAAAAATGGCAAGAGTATGCTGCTGTCATTAATAACATCGCACTATTTACTTCTAGGAAAAGGAGTTAAGATGCATCTGCAGTGGATGGGCTAGCCAGCTCCATGCACAGCATCTGCATCCTGCAGATAAGAAAATAAACACCCCATTATAAATAAAACATCAATAAAATAAATGAAGGTAGTCAGATCACATGCATACCATACACACAAAGGCACAAAGCACTGACCATTATAATTGAGAAGTCTAAATGGTAAAGAATGTTTAAGAAGGGAATTAGCTATATCAATGGGTCAAATAGATAAAGAGCCTATGATTTATCACCAGACTTATTTAGGTAAGTATAAAGCACATGAAAATGGATTAGTACACAAAACCATCTCTTATCTGCACCTTTCAGTGCTTTGCTTCCAGGGGATTCAGAGATTATTCTGCTCTCTCATTTACCAAATTATTATAGACTATAGCCCACCTGATTCCTCTGTATTTGGAATTCTCCAGGCAAGAATACTGGCGTGAGCAGCCATATTCTCCAGGGGATCTTCTTGACCCAGGGATTGAATGCAGGCATCCCACATTGCAGGCAGATTCCCAGGTGGCACTAGTGATAAAGAACTCGCCTGCCAAAGCAGGAGATGTAAGAGACTCAAGTTTGATCCCTGGGACAGGAAGATCCCATGGAAGAGGGAATGGCAATGCATTCTAGTATTCTTGCTTAGAGAATCCCATGGGCAGAGGAGCCTGGCGAGCTACACTACATGAAGTTGCAAAGAGTCAGACACAACTGAAGGGACTTAGCATGCATACCTCATTAACATTCCCAAGATTCCCTTATACTCTCTCTGTCAAGACGACTGTGATTCCTCTTCCCATAGACACACATCTCATGTTATTTTTCCTATCAAGTCAGTCATCAGCTTTATTTAATTATAGAGTTTTATGAACTTCTAAGAAAAGGGGCTAAGGAAAGGAGTAACAGGGAACAAGATTCTGTTTAGTTTATATCAGTCACTTAGTTGTGTCCAACTCTTTGTGACCCCATGGACTGCAGCATACCAGGCTTCCCTGTCATCACCAACTCCTGGAGCTTACTCAAACCTATGTCCATCGAGTCGGTGATGCCATCCAACCGTCTCATCCTCTGTTGTCCCCTTCTCCTCCTGCCTTCAGTCTTTCCCAGAATCAGGGTCTTTTCCAATGAGTCAGTTCTTTGCATCAGGTGGCCAAAGTATTGGAGTTTCAGCTTCAACATCAATTCTTCCAATGAACACCCAGGACTGATGTTCTTTAGGATGGACTGGTTGGATTTTCTTGCAGTCCAGGGGACTCTCAAGAGTCTTCTCCAATACCACAGTTCAAAATCATCAGTTCTTCACTGATCAGCTTTCTTTATAGTTCAACTCTCACATCCATACATGACTACTGGAAAAACCATAGCTTTGACTAGATGGATTTTTGTTGACAAAGTAATGTCTCTGCTTTTTAATAAACTGTCTATGTTGGTCATAGCTTTTCTTCCCAAGGAGCAAGTGTCATATAATTTCATGGCTACAGTCAACATCTGCAATGATTTTGGAGTACCAAAAAAATAAAGTATCTCACTGTTTCCATTATTTCCTCATCTACTTGCCATGAAGTGATGGGACCAGATGCCATGATCTTAGTTTTCCAAATGTTGAGTTCTAAGCCAACTTTTTCACTCTCCTCTTTCATATTCATCAAGAGGCACTTTAGTTCTTCAATTTCTGATATAAGGGTGGTGTCATCTGTATATCTGAGGTTACTGATGTTTCTTCCAGTAGTCTTGAATCCAGCTTGTGCTTCATCCAGCCTGACATTTTGCATGATGTATTCTGCATGTAAGCTAAATAAGCAGGGTGACAGTACACAGCCTTGATGTAGTCACTTTCCAATTTGGAACCAGTCTGTTGTTCCATGTCCAGTTCTAACTGTTGCTTCCTGACCTGAATACAGATTTCTCATGTGGTCTGGTATTCCCATCTCTTTAGAAATTTTTCATAGTTTGTTGTGATCCACACAGTCAACGGCTTTGATGTAGTCAATAAAGAAGAAGAAGATATTTTTCTGAAACTCTCATGTGTTTTTGATGATCCATCAAATGTTGGCAATTTGATTTCTGGTCCGTCTGCTTTTTCTCAATCTGGCCGGAACGTCTGGAAGTTCATGGTTATGTACTGTTGAAGCCTGGCTTGGAGAATTTTGAGCATTACTTAACTAGCATGTGAGATGAGTGCAATTGTGCGGTAGTATGAGCATTCTTTGGCATTGCCTTTCTTTGGGATTGGAGTGAAAACTGATCTTTTCCAGTCCTGTGGCCACTGTAGAGTTTCCCAAATTTGCTGGCATATTGAGTGCAGCACTTTCACAGCATCATCTTTTAGAATTTGAAATAGCTCAGCTGGAATTCCATCACCTCCACTAGCTTTGTTTGTAGTGGCTTACTAGGCCACTTAGGGCTTCCTAAGGCCCAGTCAACTTTGCATTCGAGGATATTTGGCTCTAGGTGAGTGATCACACCATCATGATTTTCTGGGTCATGAAGATCTTTTCTGTATAGCTCTGTGTATTCTTGCCACCTCTTCTTAATATCTTCTGCTTTTAGGTCCATACCATTTCTCTCCTTTATTGTGCCCATCCATCTTTGCATGAAATGTTCCCTTGGTATCTCTAATTTTCTTGAAGAGATCTCTAGTTTTTCCCCATTTTATTGTTTTCCTCTCTATCTTTGCATTGATCACTGAGGAAGTTTCTTATCTCTCCTTGTTGTTCTTTGAAACTCTGCATTCAAATGGGTATATCTTTCCTTTTCTCCTTTGCCTTTAGCTTCTCTTTTCTCAGCTGTTTGTAAGGTCTCCTCAGACAACCATTTTGCCTTTCTTTTTCTTAGGGATGATTTTGATCACTGCCTCCTGTATAATGTTATGAACCTCCATCCATAGTTCTGCAGGCACTCTGTCTATCAGATCTTATCCCTTGAATCTATTTGTCACTTCCCTGCGTAGTCATAAGGGACTTTATTTAAGTCATACTTGAATGGCCTAGTGGTTTTCCCTACTTTCTTCAGTTTCAGTCTGAATTTGCCAATAAGGAGTTCATGATCTGAGCCACAGTCAGCACCCAGTCTTGCTTTTGCTGACTGTATAGAGCTTCTCCTTCTTTGGCTGCAAAAAATATAATCAATCTGATTTCAATATTGACCATCTCGCGATGTCCACATGTAGGGTCTTTTCTTGTGTTGTTGGAAGAGGGTGTTTGCTATTACAAGTGCAATCTCTTGGCAAAACTCTGTGAGCCTTTGACTTGCTCTGTTTTGTAATCTAAGGCCAAATTTGTCTGTTACTCCAGGTATCTATTGACTTTCTATTTTTGCATTCCAATCCCCTATAATGGAATGGATATTTTGCATTCCAATCCCCTATAATGGATATCTTTGGGGGTTGTTAGTTTAAAAGGTCTTATAGGTCTTCATAGAACTGTTCAATGTCAGCTTCTTTAGCATTACTGGTCAGGGCATAGTCTTGGATTATTATAATATTGAATGGTTTGCCTTGGTGACAAAGAGTTCATTCTGCCTTTTTTGAGATTGGATCCAAGTACTGTATTTTGGACTCTTTTGTTGACTACGAAGGTTACTCCATTTCTTCAAGAAGGTTGTCTGTTTTCATACCCTCCTTTATAAGGATGCCTATCATAACTCTACTCAGAACCTGCCCCATTTTTCCATCCTCACTCTCAACTTCCACTTGGTAGATTGAACTCTGATTACCTGCAGTCAGAATGCACTAGGTTCTGACACTGACTGCTTACCTGTTTTGTTTTTTTGTGTGTGTGTGTGAGTGTGTGTATATACAGTAATATTCTCATGTTTCACTTGTATACAGAGCATCCTCAGGACTTAAATTAGCATTCTGGATGCTATATAAGAACTTCTCAGACAGTACAAGTGGAAAAGAACCACCTGCACATGCAGGAGATGCAAGAGGTGAAGCTTTCATCCCTGGGTGGGGAAGATCTCCTAGAGTAGGAAATGGCAACCTTCTCCAGTATTCTTGCCTGGAAAAATTCCATGGACATAGGAGGCTGTCAGGTTACCGTTTATGGGGTGTCAAAGAGTTGGACATGACTGAGCAACAGAATACACATGCACACATGCTATAGACAGCTCACCACTCCTACTTGCCACAACTTATAAGTAACATGTTCTGCCTTTGGAATAAGACATCTGTGTCTCTGTCTCTTTGTTTCTTATCTACTTTTTTTTTTTTTCAGTTAAAAAAAAAAATACTTGCTTCTGTCTAGGTAGATAGCTCTTAAGAGCTCCTGAGAAATTTTTCCAGAATTGCAAAACTGTGGAGGTCACATGAACTCAAAGAGGCTAAATAGAAAGTGTAATAATGACCATATATTGCCCCTTGCTCTAACATTTACTCAAGATTCACAACAGAAGGTCTTGTGACTAAAATGATGGTTTGGAATCTATAAGCATAAATAGATAAAAGTTTACAAGTTCTGAAATTCTTTAAAAGTTCTCCTTTTGGTTTCTCATTTTGGTAAAAGACAATTCTGCCTTATCAGCTGTTCAAAGGCAAGAACAATGGAACCATTGATTCCTTTACTTCTCTTATCATACATCAGAACCACCAGCAAAAGCTGTTAGCTTTGACTTCAGAGTGTGTCCTCCATCCATTTACTTCTCTCTACATATCCTATCACCAGCCTATAGCAAGCTTCTGTCATCCCTTGCCTGGCTGTTGGCAATAATATCCAAAATTTTCTCTCTGGTTCCAAGATGGCTACCCTATACTCTGTTATCAACATATGATCTGCATTCTTCTGTTTCTTTTTGCTGCTTTATTTTGCTTCGCTTTTATATTTTTAAATTATTATTAGTGTACTAATCCATAAAGATGTATTAGTTTCTACTGTATAGAAAAATGAATCATATATAAATATACATATATCCCTTGTTTTTGGACTTCCTTCCCATTCAGGTCACCATAGTGTATTAAGTACAATTCCCTGCACCGTAGAGTATGCTCCCATTTATCTGTGTTATACATAGCATCAAAAGTGTATATGTGTAAGCCCCAATCTACCAATTCCTCCTACCCTCTGCTTTTTCCCCATAGTGTCCATACATTTGTTCTCTATGTCTGTGTCTATTTCCACTTTGCAAATAGATCATCTATACCATTTTTCTATTCCACATATATATGCTAATATATGATATGTATTTTTTTCTTTTTAACTTACTTCACTCAGTGTGGCACTATGTAGGTCCATCCACATCTCTCCAAATGACTCTATATGCAGTACATCTTTCTTATCAATTCCTTAGTCAATGGATATTCAGGTTGCTTCCATGCTACTATAAACATTGAAAAGCACTTGTCTTTTTAAATTATGGTTTTCTCTTGGTATATGCCCAGTATTGGGATTTCTGGATTATATAGTAGTTCTATTTTTAGTTTTTTAAGGAACCTCCATACTGTTTTGCATAGTGACTGTACAGTTTACACTCTTACTAACAGTGCATGAGGGTCCCCTTTTTTCCACAACCCCTCCAGCATTTACTGTTTGTAGATTTTTTGATGATGGCCCTTCTGATCAGTATGAAGTGATACTTCATTGTAGTTCTGACTTGCATTCCTCTAATAATTATTGATGTTGAGCATATTTTAACATGTTAGATATTTATATGTCTTCTTTGGAGAAATGTCTGGTTAGGTCTTCCACCAATTTTTGATTGGATTGCTTGAATTTTTTCTTGATATTGAGCTGCATGAGCTGCTTGTGTATTTGGAGCCCAAGAAAATAAAGTCTGCCAATATTTCCATTGTTTCCCCATCTATTTGCCATGAAGTGATGGGACCAGATGCCATAATCTTATTATTTTTTGAATGTTGAGTTTTAAGCCAGGTGAGAGTTGGACCATAAATAAAGCTGAGCACTGAACAATTGATGTTGGTGGTGGAGAAGACTCTTGAGGGTCCCTTGGATTGCAAGGAGATCCAACCAGTCAATCCTAAAGGAAATCAGTCCTAAATATTCATTGGAAGGACTGTTCCTGAAGCTGAAGCTCCAATACTTTGGCCACCTGATGTGAAGAGCTGACTCACTGGGAAAAACCCTGACGCTGGGAAAGACTGAAGGCAGGAGGAGAAGGGGATTACAGAGGATGAGATGGTTGGATGACATCACTGACTCAATGGACGTGAGTTTGAGCAAGCTCCTGGAGTCAGTGATGGACAGGGACGACTGGTATGCTGCAGTCCATGGGGTTGCAAAGAGTCAGATATGACTGAATGACTGAATGGAACTGATAGAGTACTCAAATTTCATTTTTTTATTTGTAGTTGTCCAGTTTTCCTAGCACCACTTATTGAAAAGACCGTCTTTTCCCAATTTTGTGTTCTTGCTTCCTTTGTCATAAATTAGGTGACCATAGGTGCATAGGTTTATCTCTGAAGTTTCTATTTTGTTCCATTGATCTGTATTTCAGCTTTATTTATTTATTTATTAATTTTTTGCCAGCACCATACTGTTTTGAATACTGTTACTTTGTTGTATAGTCTGAAGACAGCGAGATGATTCCTCCAGTTCCCTTTTACTTTATCAAGATTGCTTTGTTACCTGGATCTTTTTAGTTTTGTCATAGCTTTCCTTTCAAGGAACAAGCATCTTTTAATTTTATGGCTGCAGTCATTGTCCACAGTGATTTGGGATTGCAAGAAAAGAAATCTGTAGCTGCTTCTATTTTTCTCCCCTTCTATTTGCCATGAGGTGTTGGGACCAGATGCCTTGACCTTAGTTTTTTTCATGTTGAGTTTCTAGTCAGCTTTTACACTGTCTCCTTTCACCTTTCTCAAGAGGCTGTTTAGCTCTTCTTCACTTCCTGCCATTAGAATGGTATTATCTACATATGTGACGTTGTTGCTATTTTTCCCAGCAATCTTGATTCCAGGCTGTGAACCATCCAGCCTGGCATTTCATATGATGTACTCTGCATATAAGTTAAATAATCACGGTGACAATATACAGCCTTGTCACATTCCTTTCCCAATTTTGAACCAGTCCATTGTTCTATGTCCTGTTCTAACTGTTGCTTCTTGATCCACATACTAGTCTCAGGAGACAGGTAAGGTGGTCTGGAACTCCCTTCTATTTAAAATTTTTCCACTGTTTGTTGTTATCCACACAAAGTCTTTAGTGTAGTCACTGAAGCAAAAGTTGATGCTTTTCTGGAAGACCCTTGTTTTCTCTATGACCCAGTGAATGTTAGCAATTTGATCTCTAGTTCCTCTGATTCTTTGAAACCCAGCTTGTACATTTGCAGGTTCTCATTCATGTACTGCTGAAGCCTGGCTTAAAGAATTTTGAGTATAATCTTTCTAGCATGTAAAATGAGCACAATTGTATGGTAGTTTGAACATTCTCTGTCATTGTCTTACTCTGCATCAATTAATAATAAACTTTCCTAACCAAGGAGCTCACAATCTCTATTCCACTTTCTTCCTCTATAAATTTATCTCTTCTATGTAACTCATAGAAGTGGAATCATAAAATAAGTACCCTTTGTGTCTAATTTATTTCATTTAGCACATGTTTTCTAACTTCATGTTTATCATTTTATGTATCAGAATTTTTGCATGTTTAAGACTGAATAATATTCTTTAATTATTTTATATCAACATATTTGTATTTTAAATTCCATAATTAGAAAGTGAATTTACAAAACAAAGTTGTAATAATATTCACTTTTTGAAATTTGCCTACATATTTATCTTTACTATAAATCTTTACGTGAATTTGAGTTATTGCCAGGCATTCTTCCATTTCAAACTGATTGGCTCTCTTTAGACTAGATCTAGTGGTACTGAACTCACTCAGCTTTTGTATATGTGGGATTATCTTAATTTCTTCACTTGTGAAGAACAATTTTGTTGGATATAGGGTTTTTAATGGCAGAGTTTTGCTTTTTTTTTTTCCCTCTTAGTTCTTACTACTTTAAATATGTCATCCCACTGCCTTCTTGTCTCCAAATTTTATGATGAAAAACTGACTAAAAAAAATCACTGAAAATCCCTTTTATTTGACTCATTTTTCTCCTGCTCCTTTCAAGATTCTCTTTGGTGTTTGAAAATTGGATCATTATGTTTCTTGGTGTAGGTATCTCTGAGTTTACTCTATATGGAATGTATTGAGTTATTGAATTTCAATAATTATATCAGCAATTATATCTTCAAATATTCCTCTGTCCCTTTATTTCTCTCCTGCCTAGCATTCCCACAATGTGTGTGCCCATCTTCTCTATGGAATTACGTATGTCAAGAAGGCTATCTTCACTTTTTTTCATTATAGTCCCTTTCTGTTCTTCAGAAGTGGTAATTTTATTTATCATCTTACTTTAATGTTTGATTCCTTCTCTTGGTTTCTCTAATCTTCTTTTGAACTCCTCTTACATGTTTTCCATATTAGTTATTGTGCTTTTTAGCTCCAAAATTACACTTTAGCTCCTTTTAATAATTTATAAATATTTATTAATGTTATCATTTTGTTCATACAAAATTTCTTTTTTTTTTTGTCTTTGTCCATATCTTCCTTTAGCACTTTGAATGCCTTTTAAAAATTGTTTTGAAGTCTTTGTCTTGAAAGTGCAATATTACTGTTTCTTCAGGCACACTTTCTTTTGACCCCATTTTTTTTTTAAAATGAGCCAAACTTTCCTATTTCTTTGTATGTGTTGTAATTTTATACTGAAAACTGGACATTTGACTCTTAGAATGTGGTAACTCTTGAGATCAGATTCTTCCTGTTCATAAGAATTTGCTGCTTTGTTGACTGTTGTAAGGATCAGCCTGAGCCTATGTTTTTTCCTCAACACATACAGTACCTTTATAATACAAGCATTGTTGTTTTTTAATACCCACTAAAACAGGTGGACATTCAGAAATCTTCTGGAAGTCACGTTGGTTAGTGTTGGTTAGCACAGTGCCAGTCTGCCTCTATATCTGTACCCCTCATGATCAGAAGCAGGATTCTGCAGCCAGAGCATGAAACTCTAACATTTAGAAGACAGAATCCTTATTGTCCATGCTGCCTCCAGCAAGCCTTGCCAGAAACATGATTTCTACTTCCAAATATACTTGCCCCAAGCCTGTGGGGAAAGGAATGTGTAGCTGCCAGCACTCTGAAGACTGAAATTGACCAGTATTAACTATAATTTCCCATCCAAATTTTCCCTTAGATGCTTTCAGAGTTCACAGGTAGTACAGACTTTCAAAACAGTTATTTTGGACAATTTCTGCCTGGATAATCTTTCCCAAAATTTCTGTGTGGGAATGAGAACTTGGAGAGTCTTCGTCTCCCATTTTGTTTTTCTCTTACTTTTGAATCTATTCAGATGTCTGTTCATATGTCAACTTACTAGATCAATCTCCCCTGAAAATTCTCTATAGAATAAAAATGTTCTCCTTTGACATACACGTCTCTATGCTGTTTCATATTTGTTTCTCTCTCACACTTATCCCCCACTATGTATATTTATCTGTTAATATAACATGTAACTATCTTTAATGTCACCATCTTCTTTAACATGAAACTTTCAAGCAGGTAGGGAGGTTTTATACTCTTATTTTTTTAATTTATTTTAATTAAAGGATAATAATTTTTCAATGCTGTTACCCTCTTTCTGTCAACACCATAGCTCAGTATCCAAAAGAATGCCTGACTCCTCCTGAGCACTCAGGACAACTTTGCTGAATGATAATCATTGTTCACATGTGACCCATATCTACCTTTTTTGAACTGCATGTGTTTTGGACAAACAAATTATTTTTTTGTTTCTCTTTTCACCATTTTTTACTTCCGATTTCACTCCTAATGTGTGTTGATGAGTAAGTTTAATTCAAGTGTATTAAAAGGCAGAATCTAAGATGTATTTTTAAGCTTAATTTTGTGGGAGTTATCAGTTTTTTACTCATCAGTGACTCAAGTTGGTATTTTAAATCTTATTTGACTTGACAAAACATATCCTAAATTTTGAAATGCACTTTAAATTTATACTAAATTAAACAACATTAGATACTCAAGAAAAAGATAAGGAAGGATCTATTTATTAAGACAAATATTCAATAGTTTGGCAGCACAGCCAGTGTGATTTAAGAAAGGGAGAAAAAGAGTTTAAATATTGGTAAGAGAAGAGTATCATTACTAATAGTCATCTATAAATATTCAAGACAATAAGCCCTCAACTATTAGAACTAATGAGTATCTAAAATTACCAGGATACAAGATAAATCTTAGAAGAATCAAAAGCTCTCACTAAAGTTATCAACTAGAATTTTTAACTTCAAAAAGATTCAAGGTATAGTGAATTTAAAATCAGCAGTGTTAACAGATGTTAAAAATTGCCTATCAATAAAATAGAAAAAATCTAAAGTGAAGGTGTTAGTTGTTTGAGTCATGTCCAACTCTTTGCAACCCCATGGACTGTAGCCTGACCAGGCTTCTTTGTCCATGGAATTCTCTAGGCAAGAATACTGGAGTGGGTAGCCATTTCCTTCTCCAGGGTATCTTCCCAACCCAATCAAACCTGGGTCTCCTATATTGCAGGCAGATTCTTAACCATCTGAGCCAGCAGGTAACGCACTAATAAACACAGTAAAGACAAAAAAACTAACTTAATAAACAGAAAAGTAATTATATTCCTCTATTAAAAAGCTCAATTAAAATATGTTAAAATGTCAAAATCTATAAATATATGCTGCTGCTGCTATGTCACTTCAGTCGTGTCTGACTCTGTGCGATCCCATAGATGGAGGTCAATCAGGGCTTCCCCATTCCTGGGATTCTCCAGGCAAGAGTACTAGAGTGGGGTGCCATTGCCTTCTCCATTCCCATTTAAACCTTTGTAGTATTCATTTACAAATTCTGTATGATTATATTGTAGGAATATCTGAATTTTTAATTGAATAATAACAAGACAAATTGTACTTTCAAATATTAACACACACAATGAAGTTATGTTCATTTAAATTGTGGGATATGATTCAAAATTTGACAATTTCATCAATAGAGCAGATTAGAGAATCTAATATGTAGAATTTGTTGCATTATAATGGTAAAAATTCTAATTAGTGGCAAGTATATTGATATATTCAATATATGTCATTCAGATATTTGGCTAAATATTTAGGAAAAAATGTGTTTCTTACCTGTACTCTAAATAGGGTGGATCAAATGCACTAATGTAAAAAACAGAATCATAAAATTGACAAAAATTTCACCTTGAGCTTGAGTATAATTAAGGCCATGACAAGTAAGATGAAATCTTAGAAACTATAAAAAGATGAAGAGATTTGACTATAAACATCTAAAAGAATTGAGTAGTGAAAGGTAATATAAATATATTAAGAAGCCATATACTGGAATACAATACTTTCTTCTTGTACAGCTAACATCTATGTAAATTAATATCTAAACTAAAATAATTCTGCAAATAAAAATAATAAATATAATAACTCAATAAATAAATAATAATAAATAATGAAGGATAAAAACTGAAAATTCATAAGATAAGACCTTCATATGGTGAGTGGATAAATGAAAAGATGCCAAACTTTTCTAGCAATTAAAGAAAAGCAAATTGAAGTAGTAAATGCTATGCAGATTGATAAATTTTTTCAGAATTTGATAATATTAAAGTTTGCCATGGAGATGTGGAGGTCACGTGGCTATTTTTATGAATTACAGATACAGAGTAAAAATTAGTTCAGTCTCTTTGAATTTTAAATATGCATAGCCTTTGAACTCAGAAATTCTATTTTTCAAAGTTCAGCTAGGGAAATATGTATGCAGGTAAACATGAATATATGTGTATGGTACCCCACTCTTTGTAACAGTAGAATTGAAAATAATCAGTGAACATACTGAGCATAGAAAAATAAATCATAACATGTTTGTTTTTAGGAATAATACAGAGCTATTAAAAATAATGTCTTAAATCTGTTCATATTGACACAGCAATTTAGGTAAACTTTATAATATGCCAGTAAAAAAGCCTAGTGGTATAACATATGAATACAAAGATCCCATATGTACCTTGAGCAAAAAGTTTGGAAAGATGTAATCCTACTAACAGTGGTTACCTCTAAAATTAGTGTATGAAGTGGAAGAATTGGCTTGAGAAAATACAGTAGGAGCTGAAGAGAAATTATAATTCTTTTTCTGTAGTTTTCTATATCATTCTTACCATAAGCATGCATTAATTCTGTAATTAAAATGAAAAAATTCACTAATTACAAAACAATATAAACTAATGGTAGGGATGCACTGTTAGTAAAGAACAGAGAAGAACTCAGAGTAGCAGAAGAGAATTACCCAGGAAAGTTGGTTTAAAGATAAACAGCAGGGAACTTCCCTGGTGGTCCCGTGGTTAGGACTCTGCTTCCACTGCAGGGGCACAGGTCCAATCTCTGGTCTGGGAACTAAAATCCCATTTACCAAGACATGGCAAAAAGAAGAAGAAGAAAAGATAAAAAGCAGAAGGGAAATGTCTTCTGGAAGGCCTCTGGTCTACAATCTTTAAGTCAATTTTGATTATTGTGATTATTAAATAACTGTAGATGAGTATATCCTAGGTTTGCACTGTCCGTGTCCTTGCATTTTATCAGAAATACCTATATGACAATACAGAATTTGTCTCTGTGTTTTTGTGTTTAGGTTTGTGTTCACGAATTTAAGAATTAAAGATTTTCAAAGACATATTGCTTACTTATCCCTTATTGTTTCTAAGCATCGATTAGCAGAACCTCAAAGCATCTCTTTCACCTGTGTGTCTCCAACTTATTATTGCTTGAAGCCTGGGTAATGTTTATATGCAACATAAATTATGGATGTAAAACAGCACAAGAATGACGTTTCCCCTAGATATGTAGCAATTGCAAAAGCAACTTTTGATCATTTTAGAAAAAACTGAAATTCTTCTGTCTCCATTAAATGGATTTTTTTTTTCCTAAGTCCTTTCACTATGTTGCTGTAAGACTGACTACCAACAACTCTCTCTAGATGTATTTATTGAATTTAGGAGTTTTATTTTGTTGCCAGAAATGTTGTAATTGTGAAGAATGGCAAAAGATAATAAAATACAGATAGAACCAGCCCGATCCTGTCATCCCTGGAAATGTTTTTCATGGGCCTTAAATTTGGCTCCTGGCCCCTTTTCAGTCTGTTCAGTGTTGATGGAACAATGAAATGCAGACCTTACTAGCCAAGGAAAATACTACTTGAATCATCAGGTAGGTGTGTGGCAGGCAGCCATACAGGAATTCAAACCCAATAAATCTAAAAATCCATGCAAACAGTGAGTCAGTGAGCCCCAGAACACTAATGCCTTAGATACCATCTGTTCATTTTTCCAATCACTAAAGGCAAATTCAAATTTCCTCAGCTCTTGAGATAGCTGAATACACACAACTTTTCTTTTAATAGTTTTATCCTAGAAGAACTATCTGTCCCTTACTCAGTTTCTGATCCAATCTGCTTCCCTTAGCATGAAAAATAGTTGGCTTATAGTGACTCCTTCTTCGTTACATGTTTCTTAAATTGCTAACATGTCAAATCTGTAGAGTATCTGGAAAGATTAATAATTTGCCTTCCATATTTTAGAGGTAAGGTACTTCTACACATTAGAAGTTACCTGGCTTGCCTAGAGTCATAATAGAAACTTTTGTCTCATAGTCTGGGGCTTTCTTTAGAAACACAATGAAATGTGAAGTCCTCAAAACACTGACAAACAGCAGGAAAAAAAAAAATCTTTCATATGAAAGAAAAGAAGGAATTGAGGGAAAGGGAGACAGAGAAGGAAGAAGAAGGGCACAACAGGGGAAAGGGAAAGTGAGAAAAAAAAATGAAATTAGAACATAAATGTGAAACCAAAATGAAATAAATTCATTATCAGGTGCTGTTACAGTAATAGACTATAAAAACCCAGGTATCATTCTTTAATCCATAGTTAACTCCAGAATATCATACTGAGGACCAATAATGCTGGATAAAATAGATACCCAAAGAGCAAAAGAGTATAAGACTA
This sequence comes from Oreotragus oreotragus, assembly GCA_006410675.1. NCBI lineage: Eukaryota > Metazoa > Chordata > Mammalia > Artiodactyla > Bovidae > Oreotragus > Oreotragus oreotragus. Next base: position 8,220 of record SJYX01006271.1, on the reverse strand, counting down.
AGAAACTCTACACCGCAACAGGGAAGACAAAGAGCGAGACAATTTTCTATCCAGTAAATACAGCGAAGGCTTTCCAAATATGAAGAAAATGGCATAAAGGGGAGGTGGGGAGGAGAGAGAGAGAGAGATGCAGAAGGAAAGACATGTATTCTTTACTGCATTTATTTCAAATTTGTTCATGTAATATTTAATTAAACTATTTAAAGCACAAAAATTTTGGAAAAAAGCATATCCAGTGAGAGGAGGATTGTCTAGCCGTACTAGACAAAAACTTTCTAGCAGAGAGTATTCAGGATTCCATTAGCATTGGTCTGTAAGGTTTCTGGAGTGTAGTTTAATTCAGTTCAGTTCAGTTCCATCCCTCAGTCATGTCTGACTCTTTGTGACCCCATGGACTGCAGCATACGAGACTTGCCTGTCCATTACCACTCGCAGACCTTACTCAAACTCACGTCCATCAAGTCTGAAATGCCATCCAGCTATCTCATCCTCTGTCATCCCCTTCTCCTCCTTCTTCATTCTTTCCCAACATCAGGGTCTTTTCCAATGAGTCAGGTCTTCACATCAGGTGGCCTAAGTATTGGCATTTCACCTTCAGCATCAGTCCTTCCAGTGAATATTCAGGACTGATTTCTTTTAGGATGGACTGGTTGGATCTCCTTGCAGGCCAAGGGACTCTCAAGAGTCTTCTGCAACACCACAGTTCAAAAGCATCAATTTTTCATCACTCAGCTTTCTTTATAGTCCAACTGTCACATCCGTACATGACTACTGGAAAATCCGTAGCTTTGACTAGACAGACTTTTGTTGGCAAAGCAATGTCTCTACTTTTTAATATGCTGTCTAGGTTGGTCATAGGTTCTTCCAAGGAGCAAGTGTACTTTAATTTCATGGCAGCAGTCACCATGTGCAGTGATTTTGGAGCGCCCCCCAAAATAAAGTCTCTCACTGCTTCCATTGTTTCCCCGTCTATTTGCCAAAAAGTGATGGGACTGGATGCCATGATCTTCGGTTTTTGAATGCTGAGTTTTAAAGCAGCCTTTTCACTCTCCTTTTTCACTTTCATCATCAGACCCTTTAGTTCCTCTTCACTTTCTGCCATAAAGGTAATATCATCTGCATATATGAGGTTATTGATATTTCTCCCACGAATCTTCATCCCAGTCTGTGCTCCATCCAGCCTGACATTTCGCATGATGTATCCTGAATATAAGTTAAAAGCAGGGTGAAAATATACAGCCTTGATGTACTCCTTTCCCAATTTGGAACCAGTCTGTTGTTCCATGTCCAGTTCTAACTGTTGCTTCTTGACCTGCAAACAGATTTCTCAGGAGGCAGTTAAGGTGGTATGGTATTCCCATCTCTTTAAGAATTTTCCATAATTTGTTGTGATCTATAGGAATAATGCTAAAGCTGAAACTCCAGTACTTTGGCCACCTCATGCAAAGAGTTGACTCATTGGAAAAGACTCTGATTCTGGGAGGAATTGGGGGCAGGAGGATAACGGGACAACAGAGGATGAGATGGCTGGATGGCATCACTAACCTGATGGACATGAGTCTGAGTGAACTCTGGGAGTTGGTGATGGGCAGGGAGGCCTGGTATGCTGCGATTCATGGGGTCGCAAAGAGTTGGACACGACTGAGCAACTGAACTGAACGGAACTGATACCTTCAAAAAAGATTTGGCATAACCAATAAAGCAGAAGTACATGTTTTTATGGAATTCTCTTGCTTTCATCATGATCCAATGGATGTTGGCAATTTGATCTCTGGCTCCTCTGCCTTTTCTAAATCCAGCTTGAACATCTGGAAGTTCATGGTTCATATACTATCGAAGTCTGGCTTGGAGAGTTTTGCACATTACTTCGCTAGCAGTGAGATGAGTACAATTGTGTGGTAGTTTGAACATTCTTTGGCATTGCCTTTCTTTGGGATTGTAATGAAAACTGACCTTTTCCAAGCTTGTGGCCCCTGCTGAGTTTTCCAGATTTGCTGGTGTATTGAGTGCAGCACTTTCACAGCATCATCTTTTAGGATTTGAAATAGCTCAACTGGAATTCCGTCACCTCCACTAGCTTTGTAGTGATGCTTCCTAAGGCCCGTTTGATTTTGCATTCGAGGATGTCTGGCTCTAGGTGAGTGACAAAAGCATCGTGGTTATCTGGGTCATGAAGATCTTTTTTGTAGAGTTTTTCTGTGTATTCTTGCCACCTGTTCTTAATATCTTCTGCTTCTGTTAGGTCCATTCTCAGTGGATTATTAAATTGAAGTCAGCTCAGATAGCTCCTACTGTAAATAACCAATAATAATCTGTTGTCCCTTCAGCACTTGCTTTCTGAAATTGTTCTTGCAATGAACTCAGCTGGTAGGTATTCTTCTAAGTGATTTAAAATAATAGATTTGGAAACCCCAGATGCATGTCCACTGTGAATAGACCCTCTTGAAAATCCAAAAAGGATAATTTTCTCCTATAGATAAGATTCTTCATTGCATAGAGCCTCATCCTCCATCAGCCAGTTAGGTTAATTCAGTAGCACCATCAGTGCACAAGTAAGATTGTGGCCTCGAGTTAGGGAAATATTTATATGTGTTAGATGAGAGTCAAGCTTTTTCATGTTTTTCTCTAACTTCAAGGCAATGTGGCTAAATGTAGTTAAATGCAAGATTAGTTGTCCAAAATTATTATTTGGGATCACAGGGCATTCTTAGTGATAGAAAATATAATTTAGATAAAAATTAGCTCAAAGTTCTGAAAGAAGCAAGTAAAACCAAATCTGATTTTTATTTCCAGATATATTTGCATTNGTACAGATGACCGAAAAGTACATGAAAAGATGCTCAGCATCACTAATTATCAGAGAAAAGAAAATCAAAACTATAACAAGGTATCACTTCACACCAGTAAGAAAGACCATCATTAAAAAGTCTACAAACAATAAGTTCTGGAGAGGATGTGGAGAAAAGGGAACCTTCCTATACTGTCAGTGGGAGTATAAATTGGTACAACCACTATGGAGAACAGTAGGCAGCTGCTGCTGCTAAGTCACTTCAGTCGTGTCCGACTCAGTGCAACCCCAGAGACGGCAGCCCACCAGGCTCCTCTGTCCCTGGGATTCTCCAGGCAAGAACACTGGAGTGGGTTGCCATTTCCTTCTCCAGTGTATGAAAATGAAAAGTGAAAGTGAAGTCGCTCAGTCGTGTCTGACTCTTCACGACCCCATGGACTGCAGCCCAAGAGGCTCCTCCGTCCATGGGATTTTCCAGGCGAGAGTACTGGAGTGGGGTGCCACTGCCTTCTCCATGGAGAACAGTATGGAGGTTCCTTAAACTAAAAATAGAACTACCATATGATCCAGCAGTTTCATTGTTGGGCATATATCTGGAGAAAAAGACATAATTTGAAAAGATATGCATCCCAATGTTCACTGCAGCATTATTTACAAATGGCCAAGTATCCGATGATATTGGTTACATTTGGAATCTAAAAATGATATGATACAAATGAACTTATTTACAAAACAGAAACAGACTTACAGAATTAAAAAACAAACTTATGGTTGCCAAAAGGGAAACACTGCAGGGGTGGATAAATCAAGAACTTGGGTGAACTAACCCATACTACTATATATAAGATAAACAACCAACAACTGCAAGGGACTCTCAAGAGTCTTCGCCAGCACAACAGTTCAAAAGTATCAGTTCTTAGGCCTCAACCTTCTTTATGGTTCAACTCTCACATCCATACATCTATTCATGACTACTGGAAAAACTGTAGCTTCAACTATACAGACCTTTATCAGCAAAGTAATGTCTCTGCTTTTTAATATGCTGTCTAGGCTTGTGATAGTTATTCTTCCAACGAGCAAGAAATTGGTATAGATGATCTTACTTCCAAAGCAGAAACAAACAGAATAGGACAAAACAGACACATAGAGAACAAATGTAAGGATACCAAGAGGGAAGGAGGGGTGGGGTGAATTGGGGGATTGGGATTGGCATATATAGGCTCTTAATACTGTGAATAAAAGAGATACCTAATGAGAACCTACTGTATAGCAAAGGAAACTCTACTCAATGCTCTGTGGTGACCTAAATGGAAAAGATATCCAAAAAAGACCTCCTTATTGCAAAATTTAGACGTATGCCAGAGAAAGTAGGGAAAAACACTAGGCCATTCAGGTATGACCTAAATCAAATCCCCTATGATTATACACTGGGAGTGACAAATAAATTCAAAGGGTTAGATCTGATAGACAGAGTGCCTGAAGAACTATGGCAGAGGTTCATAACATTGTACAGGAGGTGGTGGCCAAAACCATCCCAAATACCATCCCAAATAAAAAGAAACGCAAGAAGGAAAAGTAGTTGTCTGAGGAGAGTTTAAGAACATCTGAGAAAAGAAGAGAAGCAAAAGGCAAAGGGGAAAGGGAAAGATGTACCCAACTGAATGCAGAGTTCTGGAGAACAGCAAGGAGAGAGAAGAAAGGCTTCTTAAGTGAACAGTGCACAGAAATAGAGGAAAACAAAAGAATGAGAAAGACTAGAAATCTCTTCAAAAAAACGGAGCTACCAAGGGAACATTTCGTGCAAAGATGAGCACAATAAAGCAAAGAAACATCAAGAACCTAACAGAAGCAGAAGATATTAAGAAGAGATGGCAAGAATACTCTGAAGAACTGTACAAAGTCTTAATGACCTGGATAACCATGATGGTGTGTTCACTCACCTAGAGCCAGACATCCTGAAATGTGAAGTAAAGTGGGCCTTAGGAAGCATCACTACGAACAAAGCTAGTGGAGGTGCTGGAATTACAGCTCAGCTATTTTAAATCCTAAAAGATAATGTGAAAGTCCTTCAGTTGTGTTCAAGTTGTGGTAACCCCATAGACTATATAGTCCATGGAATTCCCCAGAACAGAATACTGGAGTGGGTAACTGTTCCCTTCTCCAAGGGATCTTCACAACCCAGGAATTGAACCCCGGTCTCCCGCATTGCAGGCAGATTCTTTGTCAGCTGTGCAACGAGGGAAGCCCTGGTGGCTCACAACAAACTGTGTGATCACAACAAACTGTGGAAAATCCTTAGAGATGGAAACACCAAACCTCACCTCTCTCCTGAGAAACCTCTATGCAGGACAAAGAAGCAACATTTAGAACTGAACATGGCACAACGGACTGGCTCAAAATTGGGAAAGGAGTATGTCAAGGCTGTACACTATCACCCTGCTTTTATTTTTAATTTATATGCAGAGTACATCATGCAAAAAGCCAGGCTAGAAATTCACAAGCTGGAATCAAGATATGCCAGAAGAAATATCAACAACCTCAGATATGCTGATGATACCACTCTATTAGCAGAAAGTAAAGAGGAACTAGCGGGCCTCTTGGAGAAGCCAATGGCACCCCACTCCAGTACTCTTGCCTGGAAAATCCCATGGATGGAGGCGCTTGGTAGGCTGCAGTGCATGGGGTCGCTCATAGACGGACACGACTGAGTGACTTCACCTTCACTTTTGACTTTCATTCATTGGAGAAGGAAATGGCAACCCACTCCAGAATTCTTGCCTGGAGAATCCCAGGGACAGAGGAGCCTAGTGGGCTGCCGTCTATGGGACTGCACAGAGTTGGACACAACTGAAGTGACTTAGCAGCAGCAGCAGAGGGCCTCTTGATAAAATGGAAAAAGGCAGAGTGAAAATGCTGGCTTAAAACTCAACACTCTGAAAACCAAAATTATGGCATCCAGTCTCGTCACTTCATGGCAGATAGATGGGGAAAACGTGGAAAAAGTGTGAGATTTTATTTTCTTGGGCTCCAAAATCACTGTGGACAGTGACTTTAGCCATGAAAATAAGACACTTGTTCCTTGAAAGAGAAGTTATGACAAAACTAGACAGCATATTTAAAAGCAGAGACATCACTTTGCCTCCAAAGGTCTGTATAGTCAAAGCTATGGTTTTTTTTCAGTAGTCATGTATGGATGTGAGAGTTGGACCATAAAGAAGGCTGAGCACTGAAGAACTGATGTTTTGAACTGTGGTGTTGGAAAAGACTCTTGAGAGTCCCCTGGACTACAAGGAGATCAAATCAGTCAATCTTAAAGGATATCACCCCTGAATATTCATTGGAAGGAATGCTGAAGCTGAAGGTCCAATATTTTGGCCATCTCATACAAAGACCCGACTAATTGGAAAAAATTCTGATGCTGGGAAAAATAGAAGTCAGGAGAAGGGGATAGCAGAGGATGAAATGGTTGTATGACATCTCTGACTTAATGGACATGAGTTTGAGAAAGCTCCAGGAGTTGGTGAAGTTTAGGGAAGCCTGAAGTGCTACAGACACAACTGAGTGACTGAACGGCAACATATAAATATATATTGTATATGATATGCACTATATATTATATATGCATATATTAATAAATATACACATTCAAGTTTTTTTTTTCTTAATTTTTATTGGGATATAGTTGCTTTATAGTTGCTTTATATTGCAGTGTTAATTTGTGTTGTAAAATGAAGTGACTCAGCTACATGTATACATCTGTCTCTTATACACATCTAGATGTGTATAAGAGACAGGATATGCACTATATATTATATATGCATATATTAATAAATATACACATTCAAGTCTTTTTATTTCAATAAATATTTAGTGCATATTTTTGTTAAGTGCATATTTTCCCTGGTAACTCAGAGTGTAAACAGTCTGCCGGCAATGCAGGAGACTCAGATTTAGTCCCTGAGTTGGGATGATCCCCTGGAGAAGGGAATGGCAATCCACTCCAGTATTCTTTCTTGGAAAATTCCATGGAGAAAGGAGTCTGGTGGATTATAGCCCATAGGGTCACAAAGAATTGGATATGACTGAGTGACTAATACACACGCACAAATACATACACACACACACATCCTTGCTCTTTGATTGAAACATAGCTTTCTAGGACCACATTAGTCTGAACAATTTGGCCTTGATGCCCACCATTAATCCTGCCTAACCATTTACAGGAAATGCAGTTGAAGGACAATAAAGATTAGGAAGACACATCTCCATTAGAAACATTTGCCCTGAACCCTTCTGACTTGACTTTTATTTTTTTCCTTCTCTGATCCAGTCTCAACCTTAATTTGATTAAAATTATTGTTTAATTACCAATACTGAGCTCCAACTACTTTATTGAGTTGTTGAATAATATATATGCTTTTGATTTTTAAGAAATATCTTATTTTCTAGTTAAGAAAAAAAAAATTTGTCTAATGTCACACACAACCTTGACTGGAAATAATATCCTCCTAACTTCAAAATCCATGGTTTCCCAAATATATCCTTAGCTTTCCTAAGGACTTGGGATTTCACTCACTGTTTACGGCTTCCCTGGTGGCTCAGAGGTTAAAGTGTCTGCCTCCAATGTGGGAGACCCAGGTTTGATCCCTGGGTCGGGAAGATCCCCTGGAGAAGGAAATGGCAACCCACTCCAGCACTCTTGCCTGGAGAATCCCATGGAGGGAGGAGCCTGGTAGGCTACAGTCCATGGGGTCGCAAAGAGTCGGACATGACTGAGTGACTTCACTTTCACCTTCATTTTACTTTCAGTAGTTTATATACATATGAGTAGTTTATCTTGGTCCCAGCCTTCTGGAAGAGAAAAGTTTGGCTTTATTTCTATATTTCTTGTCTAAAATGTTCCATTTCTGCAGGACTGGAATATTGAAATATAGAAAGTATTTGCAATTAAAAATAAATACTAAGGGCATTCCAAGGTTTCCTTTTGTTTGCTGTGTAATAGACAGTGAAATTCTCTGAGGTGACCCTGAGGTGTATAGGGATATAGCAAAAAAAAAAATGATCATGTAATGATGCTTCTGTACAAATCATTCCAGAAGATTATACTTAAGTTAGTGTTTCTAATTCAGTTTTGTCCTGTTGAGTTCAAATATACCTACAAATTATGTATAATAATTCATCAAAGTTAAAGGGATTATTGGCATGTCTGGCTGTACAATCACTCCTACAATTTTTTTGTTTGTTTTTAATATAAATTTATTTATTTTAATTGGAGGTTAATTACTTTACAATATTGTGTTGGTTTTGCCATACATCAACATGAATCCACCACAGGTATACACATGTTCCCCATTCCCCTCCCTCCTCCCTCCGTGTACCATCCTTCTGGGTCATCCCAATGCACCAGCCCCAAGCATCCAGTATCATGCATT
>SJYX01006268.1:19852-66337 GCA_006410675.1 Oreotragus oreotragus | reverse complement strand
CGCTAAGAGTCGGACATGACTGAACGACTTCACTTTCACTTTCATGCATTGGAGAAGGACATGGCAACCCACTCCAGTGTTCTTGCCTGGAGAATCCCAGGGACGGGGGAGCCTGGTGAGCTGCCGTCTCTGGGGTCACACAGAGTCGGACACAACTGAAGCGACTTAGCAGCAGCAGCAGCAGCAGCATGCACGCTCAGTCGTATCTGACTCTTTGCAATCTCAAGGACAGTAGTCTGCCAAGCTTCTCTGTCCACGGAATTTTCCAGGCAAGGATACTGGAGCAGGTTGCCATTATCTTCTCCAAGGGATTCTCCCAACCCAGGAATTGAACCTGCATCTCTTGTGTCTCCTACATTGACAGGTGCATTCTTTACCAGCTGAGCCACCAGGAAATAATTTTCAAACATAAAGGTTTTATCACACACCTCTTAGCAAATGAGAGGGTCACCTCTGGCTGCAAGGAAGCCTGGGAAATTGATCATCTAGCTTTCCAAGGCATACAGTCTATCCCACGTATGAGTTTACAGTAGACTCTTTATCACTTTACGCAATCTAAACATTTCTGAGTATCTATAGAACACTAACAATAATTATCCATATACCAGACCTTTGCTTTCCACAGTGAAATATGTTTTTAAAATGAAACAAACAAAACATACAATAAAAAAATATAAAACCTAAATTCCAGAGTAACATGATTCAAAAAAGAAATCTAAACAATTTCTGAGTATCTATAGAACACTAACAATAATTATCCATATACCAGACCTTTGCTTTCCACAGTGAAATATGTTTTTAAAATGAAACAAACAAAACATACAATAAAAAAATATAAAACCTAAATTCCGGAGTAACATGATTCAAAAAAGAAACCTAAACTATCATAGCATGGAGCTTTGCCTATCTTCTCTAAGATTTAATGTATTTATACAATCCGAAAAGTTTGAAGAAAACTGCCATTTTAAAGTTGCAGGTAGTCATTCCTCAAATTGAGACTTACATTTACTTCTGTGAAAGCAGTTTGAGAGAGTTCTCCGGTTACACAGATATAGAGAATGGAAAGGATCTTTCCACTGTTCTTGGACAAAACACCACTAAGTGACCGTTTTCTTAAACTCCAGTGTTAAGTGTTCTGGTTTGATAACATAAATTGCTTTGAGAGGCCAAGTGATCACAGCAGTGGAAGGCTTCAAGTCCAGGTCCCTGAAAATAATCTGATACCTGTTCATTAGAACTTGTGCGATATGAACCTAAGAAAACTTTATTATACAGAGGCATAGTTCTGGGAGTTCAGGCAAATTTGGTTTGAGAATTTAAAAGAAAGGGGAAAAGATTGCTTACATATAGGCAGGTGAGGCCTATTTGTTGTTGCTCAAGCTGCATTTCATTCTCAAGTATGCAGATACTAGAAATTGTGTCATTTTAAAGACAGGATATTTATCTCTCNAGTTCTGGGAGTTCAGGCAAATTTGGTTTGAGAATTTAAAAGAAAGGGGAAAAGATTGCTTACATATAGGCAGGTGAGGCCTATTTGTTGTTGCTCAAGCTGTATTTCATTCTCAAGTATGCAGATAATAGAAATTGTGTCATTTTAAAGACAGGATATTTATCTCTCTGGTACATGGATGAAATTCCAGGGCTTGAAACAGTGCTGAGCCCATTACTTAGTGTGAGTATAGTCTGTTAAGTTAATAAATGAATAGATGAACAAGTTCATAAAAAATGAAATAGAAAAGACTATGCCCAAGATTAATGGGGTACAGCCAAAGCTACAATGAATGGGAAAATCCATAAATTTTAAAGCTATAATTATTTTTTAATTGAAAATCAATGAACTAAGCATTCTGCTAAAATATTAGAACATGATGTGATCTTAAATAAAAAGTTAAGGTATAAAAATTTGCATAGAAAGAGATCTTAATGATACAAAAAATAAGATTTATTCATAAAAATGAACATATGAATAAAATATCATTAAATATAGCAGATCTTAATCATTCATAGAGATCCTATTTCATGTTTTATCACTCCTGATGAAAGTTTACAAACATTTATAAAAACTTTATGATTAAATGTATGATTTTTTTACTGTAGCATATGAACATGTATTATACAAATAGAATTTTAGAGATAATTTAAGCCATATCTCTCTTATGCAAAAAATAAAGATTCTGAAAGTATAAGTATCTTGTTCAAAGTCACATACTGTCTAGAGAAAGAGCTGAGATATTGAATTCAGCAAATGCTCTGTAAGTCTTTGTACACCAGACACCCAGGTGGAACAGTGGTAAAGAATCCACTGCCAATGAAGGAGACACAGGAGACTTGGGCTCCATTCCTGACTGGGAGGATCTAGAGCAGGAAATGGCAACCCGCTCCAATATTCTTGCCTAGAAAATGTGATGGACAGAGGAGTCTGATGAGTTATAGCCCATACGGTCACAAAGAGTCAGACATCACTGAGCTTGCATAGTGCACACTGATCGAAGAGAGAAGTCAAGGAGCCATGGAAGACCAGGCAAAGGGCCCTTCAGTTCAGTTCAGTTCAGCTGCTCAGTCGTGTCCGACTCTTTGCGACCCCATGAATCGCAGCACGCCAGGCCTCCCTGTCCATCACCATCTCCCGGAGTTCACTCAGACTCATGGCCATCGAGTCAGTGATGCCATCCAGCCATCTCATCCTCTGTCGTCCCCTTCTCCTCCTGCCCCCAATCCCTCCCAGCATCAGAGTCTTTTCCAATGTGTCAACTCTTCGTGTGAGGTGGCCAAAGTACTGGAGTTTCGGCTTTAGCATCATTCCTTCCAATGAACGCCCAAGACTGATCTCCTTTAGAATGGACTTGTTGGATCTCCTTGCAGTCCAAGGGACTCACAGGAGTCTCCTCCAACACCATGGTTCAAAAGCAACAATTTTTTGGCGCTCAGCTTTCTTCACAGTCCAACTCTCACATTCATACATGACCAGTGGAAAAGCCATAGCTTTGACTAGACAGACCTTTGTTGGCAAAGTAATGTCTCTGCTTTTCAATATGGTACCTAGGTTGGGCATAACTTTCCTTCCAAGGAGTAAGTGTCTTTTAATTTCATGGCTGCAGTCACCATCTGCAGTGATTTGGGAACCCCCCAAAAGTAAAGTCTGACACTGTTTCCACTGTTCCCCCATCTATTTCCCATGAATGATGGAACCAGATGGAATAATCTTAGTTTTCTGAATGTTGAGCTTTCAGCCAACTTTTTCACTCTCCTCTTTCACTTTCATGAAGAGGCTCTTTAGTTCTTCTTCACTTTCTGCCATAAGAGTGGTGCCATCTGCATATCTGAGGTTATTGATATTTCTCCCGGCAATCTTGATTCCAGCCTGTGCTTCTTCCAGCCCAGTGTTTCTCATGATGTACTCTGCATATAAGTTAAATAAGCAGGGTGACAATATACAGCCTTGATGGACTTCTTTTCCTATTTGGAATCAGTCTGTTGTTAGCCCAGGTCAAAAACACGCAAATATAGGTTAAGTCTTTCAAGCTGATACCAAACATATATCATAATTTGGTTTGTCTTCTTAACATCAACAACTCTTTCCAAAAATCAGCTACTCTGAACAAAATCTGTAACCAACAGCCTCTTTTCCATTATCAGTGATGCATGGTAGCAATCAGTTGCTTTCCACAACATTTCTGCACGGCACATCATCCCTGTATTCCTTGGCTTACAAAAATAAGCATTTATTTGTTGCTTACACATGTGTGTGTATAGACTGGGGTTTGGTCAGCCTTGGCTAAAACAGACAGGATTTGGTTTAGTCTGCGGGGTGAACCCAGCCTGCTCCATGTCTCTCATGTTTTGGAGACCACCAGCTCTCCAGGAAGCATGACCTTCTCATGAAAAAAGACTGTGGCCAGGGAGACCAAGGTCAACAACAGAGCTCTTCTGTGCTCTGTTCTATGATGGTCAGTAAGGGGTGGCCTTGCAAGGAGACAGAGAAGAGGCTCAGGACAATGAAAGTTTGTTATTTCACTCAAGCCAGAATACTAGAATTATTTGCCATTTTCTTCTCCAGGAGATTTTCTTGACAGAGGGATTGAACCTGGGTCTCCCACATTGCAGGCAAATTCTTTACCATCTCAGCAAGGAGCTCCCTTATTATACCACAGGTTCTAGAAAGAAAGAACACACAGCAGGCCACACAGGGCCTCATGGGGGAGCTGGAGGAAGCTCAGAAAGCAGGAAGCAGGGGGAAACCGTGGCTAGGGCAGGGTGAAGTGAAAGTGAAGTCGCTCAGTATTGTCTGACTCTTTGCGACCCCGTGGACTGTAGCCCACCAGGCTCCTCCATCCATGGGATTCTCCAGGCAAGAATACTGGAGTGGGTTGCCATTTCCTTCTCCAGGGGATCTTCCCAACCCAGGAATCAAACCCAGGTCTCCTGCATTGCAGGCAGATGCTTTAACCTCTGAGCCACCAGGGACAATGTAGAATTGGCTAATCTGAATATTCTGACTGGCTCAAAACTATAAGAGTGGTCCCTTTGTGGAGTTGCTGCTGCTGCTGCTAAGTCACTTTAGTCGTGTCCAACTCTGTGCGACCCCATAGACGGCAGCCTACCAGGCTTTCCCATCCCTGGGATTCTCCAGGCAAGAACACTGGAGTGGGTTGCCATTTCCTTCTCCAATGCATGAAAGTAAAAAGTGAAAGTGAAGTCGTTCAATCGTGCCCAGCTCTTAGCGACCCCATGGACTGTAGCCCACCAGGCTCCTCCGTCCATGGGATTTTCCAGGCAAGAGTACTGGAGTGGGGTGCCATTGAGAGGAATTTTGCCTCCAAAGTGCCTGGGCCAGAGAGAGGAGGCAGGGGAACTCTGAGCTTGTTCCTTAGCATATCAAAGGAGGCTCTAGGATTGAAGCCTTTCCTCTCTCTAAGAACTGGCTAGTCCATGGAAGGGCAGTCTCTCCCTAGCCAGAAGAAAATGTAAGATGCTAAAATATCATAATATTCAGAAATATTTTTTTAATATAATTAATCATGTCTGTGTGTTCAGTTGCATTCGACTCTTTGCAACCCCAGGGACTATAGTCCACCAGGGTCTTCTGTCCATGGAATTTTCCAGGCAAGAATACTAGAATGGGGTGCTGTTTCCTTCTGCAAAGTATGAATAATACACAGGCCTATTTTAGAACTCTGCTTGACATGTATCTATCACTGTCTCATTGGCCAAAGCAAGTCACTTATCTGTGTCCACATGTGATGGTAGAGGCACAGTCTATACGACTTCAACAGGATAATGAAGTCTACTGAACATCTCAACCCAAAATTCTCAGGCAATTTCTTAAACCATAACTGAGACATAGTGAGGTGATTGTGTCACAGAAAAATGGAAAAAGGTGAAAGTTTTCTAATCACCAAATAACATAATTTCAATAGGTTTATTAGCTTAGCATATTTGAATATGCTGTCACCTCTTTTCTTATCAACTTTTTTAATCTCCTCACTTCTCCCTGACTTTCTTTGAAACTATCACAATATCTACCCAAGCATAAGGGTAGATAGAAAAACAACTGTGGAAACACAGTCAGGACCAACATTTGATGCCCTTAAATTGTTCACATTGAGGAGACACTGGGCATATCTCTCCCTGGCAGCAGTCTCCAAGGAGCATGTACTCTTTGTGACATTTGGCACACTTTTCAGTTTGTATGAAAGTGACTTGGGCATTCTAGCAGTTGTATTTGGATTGGAACTGAAGAATTGTCCTTCAAGTTATTTTGTTAAAACAATATTTCATTGAGCTTTGGGGGCATAAATATATTTTTTGTCTTATACACACACTGACTCAAAAAACACTGTGTTAAGATACAAATATGTTCTAGGAACCTGGGACAATAAAAACCAAGAGACATTCCTCTACAAAAATATTAACCAAGTAAATATTCTGGTAGATTGGCTAAACATGTCAATGACCAGAATTGAAATATTATTTTGTTGATTAATTTTATGTTGATATTAAGCATAAAATGAATCATAATGTTGTGTGTGTGCCATGCTCAGTCACTTCATTCATGTTCTTTGCAACCTTATGGACTATACTTGTCAGGCTCCTCTGCCCATGGGATTTTCCAGGCAAGAAAACTAGAGCATGTTGCCATGCCCTACTCCAGGGAATCTTCCCAATCCAGGCATCAAACCCATGTCTCCTGCATCTCCTACATTCTTTCAGTTCAGTTCAGTTCAGTTCAGTCACTCAGTCATGTCCAACTCTTTGTGACTCCATGGCCTGCAGCACACCAGGCCTCCCTGTCCATCAATAACTCCTGGAGTTTACTCAAACTCATGTCCATTGAGTCAGTGATGCCATCCAACCATCTCATCCTCTGTCATCCCCTTCTCCTCCTGCCTTCAATCTTTCCCAGCATCAGGGACTTTTCCAATGAGTCAACTCTTTGCATTAGGTGGCCAAAGTATTGGAGTTTCAGCTTCAACATCAGTCCTTGCAATGAACATTCAGGACTGATTTCCTTTAGGATGGACTTGTTGGATCTTCTTGCAGTCCAAGGGACTCTCAAGAGTCTTCAACACCACAGTTCAAAAGCATCAATTCTTTGGCACTCAGCTTTCCTTATAGTCCAACTCTCACATCCATACATGACTACTGGAAAAACCATAGCCTTAACTAGACGGACCTTTGTTGGCAAAGTAATGTCTCAGCTTTTTAATATGGTGTCTAGGTTGGTCATAACTTTTCTTCCAAGGAGTAAGCGTCTTTTTATTTCATGGCTGCAGTCACCATCTGCAGTGATTTTGGAGCCCCAAAAGATAAAAGTCTGTCACTATTTCCACTGTCTCCCCATCTATTTGCCATGAAGTGATGGGACCAGATGCCATAATCTTTTTTTTCTGAATGTTGAGCTTTTAACCAAATCACTTTGCTATACACCTGAAACTAACACAACACTGTAAATCAACTATACTTTGATAAAAATAATATGTACATACATTTTTTTAAATGGCAAAGGAAGGTATCTGGGTGACTGAGCCACAGGGCAGCCCCACAAGACCGCCTGCACTCTACTCTGTCAAGGGTAGGGGTGAAAGGCGGAGAAAACCTGTTTGTGTTTCCAGCCCACAAAGGGGTTTGGGGGAGAATGATGGTGGATTCAAGTAGGTCTGGGGTTGGTCAGGTACTCGAGGCCACAGAACGGAGTCTTATTGGAGGTTATTAGCGCTGTTCTCTCCCTTTCCTGGCACAGGGAAGCACCGAGATCCTGGCTTCGTGGTGGGGTAACAAAGGGCTAGTCAAAGCATTGTGAGCAAACGTGACAGGTGCCACTTCTCGGACAGAGCACTCAGCCATGGAGTGAGACCCTCCATAACACTTCCTTCCCTCTGCTGCGTCATTCACAGTGTTCCGGAGGGTGGCTGCTCTGCCAGCCTGCATCCTGAAGGGAGCAGTGATGATACGGCTCAGAGCGCGTGGCTGACTTGTGATGGACATGTAACACAGTGAGGAATACTCCGTTTTTGTATGTCCCTGAGATTTGGGGACTGTTTGTTGTCACAGCGTAACCTAGCTGATACTGGCTGATACAGGCTTCATGACTAAAAGCCAGGATAGAGCTCAAGGACTCAGTACCTCAGTGAATACCAGGAGCTGGTCACACAGTCTGAGACCAGTGAAAGGCCAGTGGGCAGCATGGGTGTCTAAAGCCTTTACTCATCCGCCAGGAGAGGTGCCAGCTGCCCTCTGCAGTCAGCTGCTGTCTGCAAGAAGGGAGTGAAATGAAGATACAATGAAAGGGGAAACTGAGATCTTGAATTTTGAGAGACTTGAGTATTTATGCAAAAGATGTTGAATTAACCTGAAAGACTGTTTTAAGCTAGAAAATTCTGAGCAATCTTTAATTGACGAGTTAAAAGACCTTCCCCACTCCTTTCCTTGGCATTGGTGGGAATACAAGCACAAGAGCAAGATAAGATGAATTATAGAAAATAAGGGTCTGCACTTTTGCACATCTGAATGTATAAAATTCTGCTTGTTTGTGCCTGCCCAACTCAGCTTCCATCTGACTCCAGAGCCTGGGCCTTTCTCTCCCTTACTGTCCCCAGATGTTCCCTAAAAGGTTGCCCTCCTGGGTGGCAGAAGGGAGGGAGTTAGGGGGTAGGGAGAAAGGCTCCAAGGGCCATGTACTAGCCCAGAGTTGTGGCAGTAAGAAAGATGAGCGCTTGGTTGGGGGACAAAAGGAGGCCATTCCAAGTAGCTGGTCAGTTCTTTGTTTTAGAAATAAGGCAGGCCCTCAGGGACTACATAGGAGCCTGGGAGTGGAGGCAGGGGCCTTCCCCCACAGAGGTCCTGCCCTCCTTTCCCCTTGACTCTATCTCAGAGCATTACGCCACCATCTGCTACCATTGTCCGGCCAGAAATCTGAGTCACCCTTAACTCCTCCTCTGCATTCAGTCCCCAGGCCCTCTGGCCTTGACTGTGTGCTGGGCCCTCCAGGACTATCCTCTCCCACTGAGCCCTGTGCCCAGGAGGCCAGTCACCCGGTCTGCCTCCATGTGCTTGTTACACTCCTCCTAGTTCTCCTTCCTGCAGGGTCATCACGGGCTCACTGTGGGGTGCCCCCCAGCTGAAGCACTCTCCCCTCCTTGGTGTGCCCCAAAGCTCTCCTCTCTGGGTCCCAATAGCTGCTTCCTCTTCACCTCCTTTCTGGCCTCAGGTCGTGGTTCCTAGCTCTAGGATGCAACACCATTCTTTAGAGTTTTCCTTAACCCTGCTCACATCTGTGAAACAGTCCATTGATTAAACTCTTCTTATGGTGCTGAGTCTGAGGGTGCCATCTGCCTTCTGCCAGCATGTCTGATAGAAGCTCAGAGGAAGAATTTCTGTAAGGATGGAGATAATGGATAATGAACAAAGATCCAACGCCGAGGACACAGTTGTCACTTGATAACTAGAAGCTGTAATTAATTGTAACCTCTAAACACTGTTGAAGTGTCATTTATCTCTGACCTCACTGATACTTTCCTAGAAGAGGTGGCCATTATCTTTCTCCTGACCATTTTAGTTATCCTCTTTGGTGTGCCAGCCTCCAGTCTCACCCCTTTCCTCTTCTACCAGAATGATTCTGCTGAAGCTCACATCTCACCACGATGCTCATGCGCGCGTGCACACACACACACACACACACACACAGGACCCCTCCAGGTAGAGGACTGT
The DNA here is from genome assembly GCA_006410675.1 of Oreotragus oreotragus. Classification (NCBI taxonomy): domain Eukaryota; kingdom Metazoa; phylum Chordata; class Mammalia; order Artiodactyla; family Bovidae; genus Oreotragus; species Oreotragus oreotragus. The sequence goes on along the minus strand of SJYX01006268.1, from coordinate 57,130 downwards.
GTCCTCAGCTCCCTGGGCTTCCTTCTGCTGGTGTTCTCAAACCTCACACAACGGTTGGTTATCAAGTCCATGAAGATCAGTATTTTGGCTTTTTGGCACTTTCCTGGGCAGCCAGCACAAACCTTGGCTCACAGCAAGTGCTCAGTACAGAAGTGCAGAAGGAAGGAAGGGAGACTAGAGTTTAATGGCATCTGCTCTGTGCCAGGCCCTGGGCACATTATCTTTTGTTTGCATAAGAATTACTGGCCTTTAATTGTGTTAATATAGACATAGTGATTTTATGATGAATACTAGCCAGAACTTTATACGTGGTGTTAAGATTACAAGGTTGGGATTGTCAACAGTTGGAATTTGGACCAGAGCAGGATAATAGATTTTAAATTGGATCCTGGGACTTCCCTGGTGGTCCAGTGGTTAAGACTCCACACTGCCCATGCAGGGGGCCTGGGTTTGATCTCTGCTCGAGAAACTAGATCCTACATGCTGCACCTAAGTGTGTGCATGCCGCAACGAAAGATTCTGCGTGATGCAACTAGCACCTGATGCAGCCAAATACAAAATACAGAAAGGCAAATATTCTGAAAAAGTGAACTCTGCGTAGCCTCTTAGGGGAGCTCTGGAGGCGCCTATTGTCACGGGGCTCCAACATCGCCATTCTCTGGGACTGGACATGGTGGAGAGTGGAGATGGGAGAATGGGGAGATTTAGAGGCAAAAGTTTGGACTGGCACTTTTGCTAGGAGCCTGAGCTGATTTGGGGACTGTCAAATCCAACTGGGAGGTCTTTGTCAGACAGCTCCAGAGACATATGGGTAATGCTGTGAAAAGCCAAGCTCTGGGAGACAGGGATGGTGCTCAGGAGAGGATCTGGCCATACAAGATGTTCCCAGTGATGTAGGGGGTGGAGATCAAAGCCCCCTGCCCACCCAGGTCATCAGTCAACTATGGAATTCAATCCCACTCAGGCAAAGAGCTATCGAGTGAAGTAGACACAGGCCTCCTCTTCACACCCTCAGTTCAGTTCAGTTGCTTGTGTCCAGCTTTTGAGACCCTATGGACTGCAGCATGCCAGGCCTCCCTGTCCATCACCAACTCCCAGAGGCCACTCAAACTCATCTCCATTAATCTTTCCCAGCATCAGGGTCTTTTCAAATTAGTCAGTTCCTTGCATCAGGTGGCCAAAGTATTGGAGTTTCAGCTTCATCATCAGTCCTTCCAATGAATATTCAGGACTNGTCACTCAGTCATGTCCAACTCTTTGTGACCCCATGGACTGCAGCACACCAGGCCTCCCTGTCCATCAATAACTCCTGGAGTTTACTCAAACTCATGTCCATTGAGTCAGTGATGCCATCCAACCATCTCATCCTCTGTCATCCCCTTCTCCTCCTGCCTTCAATCTTTCCCAGCATCAGGGACTTTTCCAATGAGTCAACTCTTTGCATTAGGTGGCCAAAGTATTGGAGTTTCAGCTTCAACATCAGTCCTTGCAATGAACATTCAGGACTGATTTCCTTTAGGATGGACTTGTTGGATCTCCTTGCAGTCCAAGGGACTCTCAAGAGTCTTCAACACCACAGTTCAAAAGCATCAATTCTTTGGCACTCAGCTTTCCTTATAGTCCAACTCTCACATCCATACATGACTACTGGAAAAACCATAGCCTTAACTAGACGGACCTTTGTTGGCAAAGTAATGTTTCTGCTTTTTAATATGGTGTCTAGGTTGGTCATAACTTTTCTTCCAAGGAGTAAGCGTCTTTTTATTTCATGGCTGCAGTCACCATCTGCAGTGATTTTGGAGCCCCAAAAGATAAAAGTCTGTCACTATTTCCACTGTCTCCCCATCTATTTGCCATGAAGTGATGGGACCAGATGCCATAATCTTTTTTTTCTGAATGTTGAGCTTTTTTTAAGCCTGTATTCTTTACAGATTCTTTACTGCTGAGCCACCAGGGAAGCCCCTAATATGAAAAGAAAAACACTGTTATGATATCACTGACTGAGTTGGGGATGTTAAAAGGTGAAAAAATACATCCTAAAACCAATGCCCCAAAGTATTGCTGGATTAAAAAATACAAGGATAGTGATTGGAAGATATAATGCCATTGATTTATCTGCATTATGTTCAGTATTGCAAACCAAATACACAAACTAAAACCTGGACTTTAAAACCAAGAGAGATAAAAAAAAACCACTGGACAGTTCTAAGTGGAAAATTGTCCTGGATAAAATTTTCAGAAAAATGTAATTTTGTTTGCAGTGCAAAAATAATGATAATAAAAAAGAACAGGGATTCAGGCAAGAGCACGGGGCCATAGCTGAAGGATTAGTTTCCAGTTAAAAAGCTGAAGGAATAATCCAGATGAGAGATGATGGTGGCCTGAATGAAGATCATGTTGTGGACTTGGAAAAGAGTGAACAGACTTCAAGATCACCCAGGAGATAAAGTCAAGGCAGGGGCCAGAACTTTCCTTCATTCAACCATTACTTAGGACACTTAGAAAATAAATTTACAATAAAACAAAAAACATAGTTCTGTTCTGTGAGGAGCTCTTGGTCTGGAGAACCAAACCTAACCTGCATGACTCTTCAGTCAGCCAGAGTTGGACTTCCCTGCTGGCTCAGATGGTAAAGAATCTGCCTGCAATGCAAGAGACCTGGGTCCAATCCCTTGGTCGAGAAGTTTCCCTGGAGAAGAGAACGGCTACCCACTCCAGTATTCTTGCCTGGGAAATCCCTTGGACAGGGGAGCCTGGTGGGCTACAGTCCATGGGATCACAAAGAGTTGGACATAACTGAAGCAAAGAGTTGGACATGATTGAGTGACTAACACTTTCACTTTTTTCCAGTGTGAGGTTTTAGCTCCCTATTTTTGAGAGAAAAGAGTTTGGGATCTTGACACCTTGCAGGGTAAAAAGGAAGGCCTAGAAATCTCTATCACTTTCTCTAAAGTGTTCCTTCTTGGAGCTGCCACTTTCCTCTGACCTTCATGCAAGAAATGAATGAAGTGAAAGGTACATTGTCTTCTTTTTGGTGGCCCTTCCCCCAGTGGTAGGTGGAACAAGGTGACTAGGAAGACGCAACACAGCCTCCTCCAGTTCTGGCTTTGGGATCAGCATAGTATTTAAAAGTCTCCATTTGCTGCCTTTATTTTGCATTCTTACCATCACTGTTATTGCTATATTAATAACAGAAATAAATGATAGCTTAATTCCAAACAATGGTCCAAGGCTGTGGAAATTCTGATGCAAAATGACATCTCTTATGTGATTAAAATCCTCATCTGGTTTCATCAAGCTTCTTTATATTTTCCCCCAGATGGGGTGGGAGAAGGTGGAATTCAGTTAGTCTGTTATACAGTCTTGCTGTCTGAGATGCAAAGAATGCAATGATTTGTTATTATTCCCTACCGCTTCTTCCTGAGGTGTCTAAAGTTAAATGGCAAAGAAGAGCAGCTGTAGGAAAAACAGTAGCAATCCCTCTTGTAGACAAATCTAAACATCCCCCCAATAAAAACCCCATTATCCACATGTTCTATAAAATCTTCACTCATCCACCTGCTCCAAAGCAGCTGAATTAGCAGTTTCAGGCCTCCAAAGCTTAAAGGTGAAGGGGAAAAATTATGAAGAGGATAGAAAGAGATTCATAAAGGAATAAAGCCCAAAATCTCATACGGTGAGTCTCTCTGCATCTGTTTGTGTATCTGGAGGCAGAAAAAACCTGTGACTAATCTAATTGATTCATCAGGGGTTCACTGAACACTCAGTAAACCTAACACTTAGCACTCTCTCATTTCCACTGAGACCCAGAGGATTGTGGACTACTCAGGATTAAAACTACAGCCACTAGGCCCAACATCCAGAGGATTAGAGCAGTGCCCACAAGTTATTCACACATAAAACAATTTCATGGCTTTTAAGTTGATGATGTTATCCACCATCAAAACATTCTGCCTGATCCAACAAGTGTCAGTCAGGATCAGTGGTGGGGCAGAAGGATGTAGCATAAACTCTGGTCTATTACTTGCTAAACAGCATAAGGAATTACTTTTCAAAATAAGAGAATAAAAGAAATGAATACACATTTGCATTGTACCAGGCACTATTCTAAGCATTTCATGTGTATTATGTCATGCAATTCTCACAAAGTCCCAGTGAGGTAGGTAAAAGTTTGGAGAAATTAAGGTAAAGGTCAAATAATTCCTTCGGGTTGTAAAATTTGCAATCACAGTGTAAACTGATAAAGCCTCCATACCACAAAACTGTTCGAGAGAAATCTTTGAAAGATATCCTGAAGTTGTTCATGTTTATGTTTGCCTGTCATCAAACTTGGTTTTTAGTTCATGTTAAGCCTCCTGTATGTAAAGTCCTGTAGGGCAGAGATCATTAAGATTGCTTGAATTAATTCATCTATTCATTCATCAGATCTTAGGTAATATTCTTACTACATGATCTGTACTTTTCTAGGGCTTGAAATAAAGCAGGGAGCACTAGAATTTCCTTTATATAGTGGCAACATGCTAGTGGAGTGTTGGAAAATCAATGCAAATATGTAGTTTAGAAACAAATGTTAAACAGGATTCTTTAGAATGGGGGTAGGAGGGGGAGGAGTTGATTTAGACCAGGTAATGAGTGCAGGCCTCTCTGTAGAGGTAACATCTGCAGTAACCTTGTCATGAATAATGCACGTATCTGGGGGATGAGTATTTTAGGTCAAGAAGGGATAACTATTGGCTGCAGAGTGAGAATAGGGTTGATAAGTTCAAGGAACAGCAAGGGAGCAATGTAGCTGGAGAAAACTGAACAGAGCCCTGAGGAGTGAGAGAGGTTGTGGCACTCACGGCTTTATCACCCTGAGTACTCTAGGCATGGGAAGGTTATTGCCTTCTATGCTAGGTTTTAGAAAAAAATATTGGAAAGATCTGGGTTTTCCTGGTGGCTCAGATGGTGAAGAATTTACTTGCAATTCAGGAGACCAGAGTTCAGTCCCTGGGTTGGGAAGATCTCCTGGAGAAGGGAATGACTACCCACTCCAGTATACTGGCCTGGATAACCCCATGGACATAGAAGCCTGATGGTCTACAGTCCATGGGGTTGCAAAGAGTCGGACATGGCTGAGTGACTAACATCCTTCACCACTGAAGCGATCTAAGTAGTGAAAGGATTTGGTTCATGTTTAATAGGATAATTACAATTGCTCTGTGGAGAATAAATTGTAGCAAATGTCACTGAAGCAAAGAACATAATAAAGAGGCAACTGGAAAACTCTAAGCCCTTGATGGTGGTGCTTGGTCTCAGGCAGCAGAGATGACTGTTAAGAGAAGAGCTGGAATTTAGAATAGATTTTAAGTGTAAAGCTGCCAGAATTTGAAGTATAAGAAAAGGAGCTGAGAATAACTCCAACATTCTTGTACTGAGCAACTAGGTCATTTAAGGAGCTCTTATTTGAAGTAAGAGACTATGGGCAACACAGGTTTGTTCATGTGCAGGTCTGTGCATGCACTGATGCATGTGAATGTGTGGGGGATGTGTTTGGGGAATCAAGCGCTCTGGTTTAGAACATATTCTGAGATCCATTTTGGCTCCCGGAATGGAAGCCCCACAGGATGCAAGGACTCCATTCTACTCATTGTGATATCACATGAAGTAGTGCCTGGCGATTATTAGCAGTTGAAAAAAAAAGTGTTTGCTGTATGAGAGAATACATAAATAAATGTATGAATGAAAATTGAGATATTTTACCACAAAACTGTTCGAGAGAAATCTTTGAAAGATATCCTGAAGTTGTTCATGTTTATGTTTGCCTGTCATCAAACTTGGTTTTTAGTTCATGTTAAGCCTCCTGTATGTAAAGTCCTGTAGGGCAGAGATCATTAAGATTGCTTGAATTAATTCATCTATTCATTCATCAGATCTTAGGTAATATTCTTACTACATGATCTGTACTTTTCTAGGGCTTGAAATAAAGCAGGGAGCACTAGAATTTCCTTTATATAGTGGCAACATGCTAGTGGAGTGTTGGAAAATCAATGCAAATATGTAGTTTAGAAACAAATGTTAAACAGGATTCTTTAGAATGGGGGTAGGAGGGGGAGGAGTTGATTTAGACCAGGTAATGAGTGCAGGCCTCTCTGTAGAGGTAACATCTGCAGTAACCTTGTCATGAATAATGCACGTATCTGGGGGATGAGTATTTTAGGTCAAGAAGGGATAACTATTGGCTGCAGAGTGAGAATAGGGTTGATAAGTTCAAGGAACAGCAAGGGAGCAATGTAGCTGGAGAAAACTGAACAGAGCCCTGAGGAGTGAGAGAGGTTGTGGCACTCACGGCTTTATCACCCTGAGTACTCTAGGCATGGGAAGGTTATTGCCTTCTATGCTAGGTTTTAGAAAAAAATATTGGAAAGATCTGGGTTTTCCTGGTGGCTCAGATGGTGAAGAATTTACTTGCAATTCAGGAGACCAGAGTTCAGTCCCTGGGTTGGGAAGATCTCCTGGAGAAGGGAATGACTACCCACTCCAGTATACTGGCCTGGATAACCCCATGGACATAGAAGCCTGATGGTCTACAGTCCATGGGGTTGCAAAGAGTCGGACATGGCTGAGTGACTAACATCCTTCACCACTGAAGCGATCTAAGTAGTGAAAGGATTTGGTTCATGTTTAATAGGATAATTACAATTGCTCTGTGGAGAATAAGTTGTAGCAAATGTCACTGAAGCAAAGAACATAATAAAGAGGCAACTGGAAAACTCTAAGCCCTTGATGGTGGTGCTTGGTCTCAGGCAGCAGAGATGACTGTTAAGAGAAGAGCTGGAATTTAGAATAGATTTTAAGTGTAAAGCTGCCAGAATTTGAAGTATAAGAAAAGGAGCTGAGAATAACTCCAACATTCTTGTACTGAGCAACTAGGTCATTTAAGGAGCTCTTATTTGAAGTAAGAGACTATGGGCAACACAGGTTTGTTCACGTGCAGGTCTGTGCATGCACTGATGCATGTGAATGTGTGGGGGATGTGTTTGGGGAATCAAGCGCTCTGGTTTAGAACATATTCTGAGATCCATTTTGGCTCCCGGAATGGAAGCCCCACAGGATGCAAGGACTCCATTCTACTCGTTGTGATATCACATGAAGTAGTGCCTGGCGATTATTAGCAGTTGAAAAAAAAAGTGTTTGCTGTATGAGAGAATACATAAATAAATGTATGAATGAAAATTGAGATATTGTAAACAACTGAGTCTAAACATTTGAAATTCAGAGGAATTATTTGCATAGAGTTGCTATAAAACCACAGGACTGAATGAGACCCTGTTAAGAGTTCATGTAGTCAGAGAAAAAAAAAAAAAAGAAATTCCTCCAAAGACTGCTTCATATGGCACCCAATCCAATATTTTCCTAGAAATAAGAGGAATAGACAGCAAAGAAAATTAAGAATGTTCATTAAGTAAATGGAGAACTAGTAGAGTGCTGCTTCTCAGAAGCCAAGTGAACAAAGGGTTTCAACTGAGAATGGACTTTTTCTATTTGAAAATATGAGAGCTGTTCTATTTTCTAAAGTTCTTTTCTAAATATAACTAGGAAAACATTATTAATCTTTTATGGTAGCTTAAAAATCCTGTGTCGAAGTTGCATGTAGATTTTTTTTTCTTTCTTAAAATACATCTAATTCACTTGTACGCTTCTAAAAGACACATTGGCTAGAAAATTATGTGATATATCTCTATTCCTTCTGTCAAGAGCATTTCATTAATTTATCTGATTATCTGGGGGTAGGGAGACCCTATGCATTTTTGACAAGCTGTGACATGTGCGAAAATGAAAGGAGGAACCATTTATCCCTTTGCCAGGGCACCAGACTTTTTGTTTTTTTCCCCAACGAGGAAAAATGAGCTTATTCACAAACAGCTAGCCAGAGGAACTGCAACTTTGATATACATACTGTCGCGGACCATAGACAAATCCAGAGAACAAGGAAGGGGAACTTGCTTTTATACAAAAAGTGGAAGGAGTTTAGAGGAGACCGTAATAATCAAAAAGTCCATTGGAGGAGCCAGTAGGCCAAGTACGGAGGATTCTCATTGGTTGGACTGCTGCAGTCTTTGATTGGCTCGACTGTCCTCCAATTGGACACCAGACATTCTTCTTGATTTTCTCAGACAAAACTGGATGTGTGGTCACCTGTGCCTCTCAGACAGTACAAAGAATTAAGATCCAAAAAGAGCAATGAAGAGGTACCTTTTCGTGAGGCAGAAATAAATGCCCCAGTCAGCGGGCACCATTCAGGGGGAAGGAAATCAGGTTAAGGAAAGGAGCGGGAGGTCCCAGGCTCTGAAGGAGCAGTATGGTGTGATCTCATATCCGGAGGGAGAAACGGAGGTGCCAACAGAAATAGCAACAGATGAGCACTCTCAAATGCCAATATGCATGAAAGTAAACAACCTTGGGTGAGTGAAAACAGTGACCTTTTTACAGTTCTATCATAGCTGGCTTCTTTCTCTGATTATCTTTTGTTTATCTTTTACCTTCCAAGAAATTTACATCCAAGAAATGTTCCACACTGGTTTGCTTTTCAGAACACTGGACAGGGGATCCAAATATTTATTTTCTCAGCTCCAGTTCAGTTCTGGGATAAATTACGTAGGGGATCTTAAGCAAATCACTTGCTGTCTCAAATTTTCAAGCCCTTCTTGTGCAAACCTCAGAGTAAATAAGAGTGAGCTCGCTTGTCGGATTATGGTAAGGATCTGGTGACATTTTGTGCAAACTTCATTATTTATAAAGCCCCTTAAAATTGGGAGCTTTAGTATATTCTGAAATGAATACCGGAGAGGGTTGCCATTGCCTTCTCCATGGGGATCTTCTGCACCCAGGGATCGAACTTGCCTCTCTTGCTTTGCAGGCAAATTCTTTAACATTGGGCCACTGGGGAAGCCCTTAGGAATCTCTGCTTACCTCTAAATGGGTTAAATCATAATCAGTTGAAATGAAGCATAGATTATTTCTGAGTTCTAACTTTTATAATGTGCTGTATACATTAGAAGTGAGTCTTTTATTTCATCTTTCAGTAAACTTTAGAAATAGAGCAGCATATGACTTGCTGAGGAAAAGCAATTAGAATACATTTCGTTAACTCTTATAAAAAAAACTTGGCACATGTCTATTAGAAAACCCACTTTCCACAAAGTACTTCTTTTGCAAAAGGCCAACAGAGAGAGACTGACTAACAGATGTGTGAATTTTTACAACTAGAATGGTGGCAGCAGGGCCAGGCTACACATTTCACTCAGAGACCCACAGGCAGGAGAGAGGTCAAATGGGGAAAAAATAGAACTCTACGGAGTACAGACAAGGGGGCATAAAGGTGAAGTTAAATTATGAGAAGTGGGTCTGGAGTGAAGCATTTGCCTATTTTATCTGGACGTGCTGAAAGCATGCTGTAAATAAGTAGGATGCCCAAGTACAAGATGTCATAATGAATCTTGAGAGCCCTCAGGCATCAGATTGGATGTGTGAGATGGTTTAAAGGACGAAGTGGGTCAGAGGGCAAAATATCATAATGTTTAATGCATTCGGCAAAGACAGACATTTTCACACCAGCTGGGCAGACGCAGACATTAACAAGTGGTGAGCAGAAAAAAGACATGGCACTCTGTCCAAACAAAGGCGCTCGCCCCAAAGCACAAACCAAAGATAGAGGTGATAAGCTGTTGGAAATACAAAGAACACCATTGCTGGTTTGGGCTCAAAAGTTGAGAGGCAAGAAGTGTGTCCTCAGGCACCTGTGGAAAGACAAATGCTCAAGGATGCAACGAAACAAAAAGAGGACTGGCTTTCTGGAATATAAATAAGAAAGTTTTACCCAAACACCATGGTTCTTTGCCTCTTCTTCCTGAAGAAAAATTCAGGTAGAGACAACAATGTAGAATGTTTGCATCAGGAAGCACTCCTTTCTTTTAGCCAAAAAATACTCAGATGAAGGGAGAGGAGCAAAGATATTTAATGCTCTAAAACCATCATATTCTAGAAAACGTCTTTCCTTATGGTTATTTCTGAAATCTGATTAACTCCAAAGTATCTATTACAATAATAAAAAGATGATATTTTGTGAGGCTGGCCATCAGAGAAAACAGGAGTAGCTTTCACAGTCTTGTTGTATTTGGGTGGTGTGGGGTGTGGGTGTATTTTTGTTGCCATTTGTTTTAGCTTAATTTGCTATTAATGCGCTAAGTCAGCTTTTCTCTGAATCTTCTTGGTGAGTATAAAATTGATGTTCTGTCTCTTACTTTGAAAATCACTATATAAAAGCTTAAACTGGCTTAAGGTGGTGTGCCAAGCAAATTATTTAAATCAGGAGGCCCTTGTGTCTGTTTTTCCAATACACTTCTGCTCTGAAGACATAGCAGAGCCTTAGTAGACACATTCTTTGGTGGGAATGGAAGTTGGATCTTTCATATTAGCCCCAAAGAAATCTGCCAAGACTTCTAAACCTCCCCTTCCAGAACTTCCCAATTTGGCTCTCTCCTGGAGTTCTTTAAATCCAGACCTCTCCTTGTCTCACTTCCTGAAACCTGCTTTCTTCTGTTAATTGATCTGCATTGATGCATTTCATAGGCTCTGGAGTTCCCAAGTTTGGATAGAATGAAAGTCACGTAGGAAGTTTGCTAAATACAAATAGCCAGATCTTATCCTGAAACAACTGATTCAAACCACGATAATGATGATGACTTCCATTTATTGAGAACTTACTAAGCACTTTTGCATACACTTCACAAAAACATTATGAGATATATATCCCCCCTGGAATTCAGGGAGGAAATGGGAAACTGCATTTTTGATATACTTAGTGGTACTGTTTAGCCCTCCCCGGAGTTCATTGTCATCAAGCCTTTAGGAATCCAGGAAACAGACTGGTTTCATTTCCAGTTACTAAAAATGACTTTTAATTCTTGCTTTCCTCATATTTTAATGCCAATATATTGCCTGTCACTTAATATGGATTCAGGGGAAAGTGTATGCTATCATTCTTATTCTTATTTCTAAACTATTCACTTAATTTGGGGTATCAAGCTAGTTCTTATTTTCTTTCTAAGGAATAGCTATGAGAATTTTTATGAAATCAATAATAGTAATAATAATGGCATGTGCATGCTCAGTTGCTTCAGTAGTTTCTGACTCTTTGCAACCCTATGTACTGTAGCATTCCAGGATCCTGTCTATGGGGATTCTCCAGGAAAGAATATTGGAGTGGGTTGCCATTTCCTGTTCCAGGGCATCTTCCCAACCAGGGATCGAACCCATATATCTTATGCATTAGATGGTGGATTATTTACCACTAACACCACCTGGGAAGCCCAAAAGTAATGGTAGGCAGCATCCATTGAGATAAGTACATACCAGACACTCTTCAAAGACTGTACATTTAGTCTTCACTGTGATCGTATAAGGAAAGTACAGTTATTAACTCCATTTTATCAATGAAAGAATTGAGACTGAGCATTCTCCCCAGGGTTTGGAAAGTTAGAAGCAGACCTAAAATTTAACCCCTGGGCATCTGAGCCCACTGTGCTGTTAACCATCATCTATGCTGAAGTGAGGTTCATTGCCATAGCACAGAGGTAGAGAATTTTCCCCAGGTTTTCTCTGATGATTCACTGCAGAGTCGGTCTCAGGAGTCGAGTCCTACAAAATCTTAATAACAATTGTATAATCAAATATCCTTAAAGCATAGAGACGCAAGGTACAGGTGACTTGTCCTCGCCAGAATATGGTAAGACTAAGTAGTATGGCCTATGGGGAGGATAGATTTGTATCTGAGAGTGTGGAACTAGAATCAAGATTGTGTGTGTGTGTTAGTTGCTCGGTCATTTCTGCCTCTTTGAAGCTCCATGAACTGTAGCCTGCTAGGCTCCTCTGTCCCTGGAATTCAGTCAAGAATACTGGAGTGGGTAGCCATCTCCTTCTTCACGCAATCTTCCCACCCCAGGGATCGAACCTGCATCTGTTGAATCTCCTACACTGGCAGGCAGATTCTTTACCACTAAAGCAACCTGGGAAGCCCAGAATCAAGATTACTTCAGTCTCAATCTTGCCTTTGTCCCTTAACATAATTGTGACTTAATTTAAAATGACTTAATCTCTTTGAGACAGAGTTGCCTCTGCTAAAAGAGAGATAATGATATATATCTCATAATGTTTTTGTGAAGTGTATGCAAAAGTGCTTAGTAAGTTCTCAATAAATGGAAGTCATCATCATTATCATTATTATGCATCTTAGAAGACCCAAAAGGACTCTTAAGACGACTCTAGCTGCAAATGACACTAAAGAGAGAGGCAAAGGGCAGCTTCCCCTTATTTATGCATTCAAACTTAGGAGTATTCGTATGGAAACAAGAGGACAGCAGCAAAGAAAATGAGAGACAGAAGGCAACATATTATTATGCATCTTAGAAGACCCAAAAGGACTCTTAAGACGACTCTAGCTGCAAATGACACTAAAGAGAGAGGCAAAGGGCAGCTTCCCCTTATTTATGCATTCAAACTTAGGAGTATTCGTATGGAAACAAGAGGACAGCAACAAAGAAAATGAGAGACAGAAGGCAACATGCTTGTTAAAGGAAACCTCATTACCATGCACATGTATTTAGAGATTCTGCATTTCTGTTTCAGAGTGAATGACTTTACTATTAAAAATGTTAATAAGCATATAGGAGGACAATCAAAATGCCCAATGGAAACTTTTAACAGGTCAGTTTTATATATATAGTTGTCATTTGATTTCAGTTCAGTTCACTGGCTCAGTCATGTCCGACTCTTTGCAACCCCATGAACTGCAGCATGCCAGGCCTCCCTGTCCATCACCTCCCCCACCCATCAGCACAGAGCCAGGCCTTTCCCAGGATCACAGAGCAGAAAGCGCATCCGTTTTCCAAGAAAGGACGCTGAGAGAAAGATGGCCAAATTGAGTTAGGAGTGCCAGGAATCCAGACCTGCGAGTTCCTGTAAGGCTCCCCACCCCCTCTGAATTACAGCTGCTTTCTGCGTTTCTGCAGAGAAAGCCGGCGCTCTCCCGTGGCATTTACAACAGCTTGATTTACAGGCCGGCATGTTCCCCGCACACTTCACATCCATTCTCTCTCCTTCTTTAAACTTTTAAGCCTCTGCCTTATGAATGAGGCCACTGATTTTCTAGGTTCCCTGGCTTCGATATGAGGTCTTTTTCTATCACCTCTGCTGGTTTCTCCAGAAACGTGTTCTGAACACCTGCTCTGCATAAGACACATGACGGGCTCCCCCGGGGGACAGAGATGGACTCGTCACAGTTCTGAGCTTCAGGGAGTTTGCATTCTGATGGTGGGAGGGTGGGAAGAAGCCCCAAGTGCAGAGAAGGTCCCTACTCGGCAACCCCACTGACGGCTCCTGTAATGGACACGTGCTCTGTGCTGATGCTGTGTAATGTGCCAGGGCCACGCTGACAGCCAAGCCCCTAGTGGACTCCGAGCCCACCCCGGGGAGGGGGGGGTGTGTGTGACAGGGAGGGCAGGATCACAGGCATTCCCAGAGCCCTCAGCAAAGCCCCTGTGGTCTGGCGGGTGTCGGTTTCTCTGAGCAAGTGATGTTTGAGACCTGCGGGCTGAATGGGAGGCAACCAGGTGAAGGGGGCTGGGAGGGGACATTGTTCCAGGGAAGAGGATCTGCCCGGTGAAGATGCAACCTCCAGAGAGAGCGTGGTGTGTCCGAGAAGCCGCAGGAAGTACAGAGCGTGAAACGTGGAATGAGGAGAAGGCAGGGCCCAGGTGGAGCAGAGGCCAGACGGCAGCTGTGGCCAGTTTTGTTACGTGCCTGGGGAGGCACTGGCGGGCCCAGGAACCGGGAGGCTGATGAGATTTCTGTTGCTCAGAGGAAAGCCCAGGGAGGTAAGACTGTGCGTAAGGAAAACTGTTTTGAGACCCTGATCTTGCTGTCATTAAACCAGGTGACAACTGGGCCAGAGTGAGAGGAAGTGACAGATTCAAGATGCTGTAGAGGAGAGGAATCAACTGGACCTGGAGGGTGAGGGCCAGGGCAGCTTCAGGGCATCCGTCTTAGCCAGCTGGGCTGGAGGAGGGTCATTCACTGCCTGTGGGACCGGGGGTCGGCGTACAGAAGTTGGCTGGTGGAGGCACTCGAGGCAGGCTGTGGGGTCGGGGAGCATCAGGCTACACAATCCAGGAGGGCCTGGGAAATGCACATTCGGGAGTCAGCAGCAGCTACAGCTGGGGGAGCAAATAGAAACCCCCTAGGGGTGCAGTGGGGTGAGAGGGAAGGAGAGTCTCAAGACACTGCGTGTGCCTCCACCCCCACCAAAGGCACAAGGGGAGAACAGAGACAGGACCGCAAAGCAGAGCCAGCGAGGCCTCCTCCAGGGCAATGTCTGCAAGCCTTTTAGCTTCAGGAGAGAGGCAGGACCTCAGAGACCCTGGGGCCCTGGGAAAAGACGCAGGCCCTGACCGGCAGAAGTGGCAGGGAAGGAGAGAAGGTCTGCTTGGGACCTGGGCTTGGGGAGGAGGGGCTATGTCAGACCCAGCACTGGGGTCCTGAATGCCCGAGCCCTGCTTGGTTATCTCTTAACTTTCCTACTGTAGCAAAGGCCTTCTTCCCAGCTCCTGTTTGTGAAGAATTATGCACTATGCACTTAACTCTTAACCGGAGGGCATGTTAGCAGCACTACCGCCCCGGGCCCCCCACTGCACCCCCTGCGAGAGAAAGCAGGTTTAAGTGGGGGCAGAACCTTTCCGTCAGTCCTGAGCTAGCTGCTTCCAGAGGAGAAGACGAATTTTTTAAGGGGACGACCGAGGATGAGATGGCTGGATGGCATCATGGACTCGATGGACGTGAGTCTGAGTGAACTCCGGGAGATGGTGATGGACAGGGAGGCCTGGCATGCTGCGATTCATGGGGTCGCAGAGTCGGACACGACTGAGCGACTGAACTGAACTGAACTGAAAGGAACTTTACGTTTATGCTTGACTGAAGCACAGGCCACATTGTCCTGGGAACCAATGGGGAGCTGGCGCTTGGGTAATCTATGCCAGGCCCTCAGCTGCCCCCGATCCATCATCCCAAGTGACAGAATTTCCATCATTAATCATGGGTGGTAATAGAAGAGTCATTGGAATAGAATGTTGTCTCAGGAGAACTGTCTCCCAATCACATATAAATGTCCTGGCTTCACTGTACTGTTTGTGCCCAAGAAATACTGTGGGGGCTTCAAAGTGGTATTTATCTGGGGTCAGGAAGCCACCAGCGCCAGCCCATCCTGCTCACGGCCTCTTCCAAGGAAGCCTGGATCCCCTCCCCGACCAGGGGCCTCAGCACCGGGGACCACTGCACCCCTGGAGTTGGGTAAAGGGAAGGATGTGTTTTGGGCTTCCTGGGTGGCACTGGTGGTAAAGAGCCTGCCCACCAGTGTCAGAGACATAAGAGATGCAGGTTCGATCTCTGGGTTGCAAAGATTCCCTGGAGAAGGAAATGGCAACCCACTCCAGTATTCTTGCCAGGTGAATCCCATGGACAGAGGAGCCTGGCGGGCTACAGTCCATGGGGCTGCAAAGAGTCGGACATGACTCAACGACTGGTCGCTGTCATTTCCGTGCTTATTGTCTGGAAGCTCCAGGGAAGGAAAAGAGGGACTGGGCGTGGGGGGGTGCTTCATGATACAAGGAGCGATGGGTTGGGCCTTTGAAGAACTAATACAATTGCCTGTGGAGAAGAGAGTGGAAGGGCCTTCAAAGCTGAGGACAGAATCTGAGTTGGTAATTAGAATGCCCTTTGGGAGAATGGTAAGGGCTGAGGTGATGGGGGCTCAGGAGGGAGAGTTGTGGCGGGTGGCGAGACCAGGCTGAGGACTGGGCTCTGCTCCTGGGTGCTGAGAAGCCACCGGAAGCTGTTACCAGGGTCAAGGCAGAGGCAGAAGTGTGTTCTGGAATCAGTGTGGAGCAGCGGAGAATAAGTGATCGTGGGGTAGGGGATTATAGAGTGAGGGGGCCAGGGAGGCCGGCTAGCAGGCTCACACACAGCCTTCGTGAGGACAGGGCCTGCAGTGAGGGATGGAAGCAGCCCTGTGAACTGCGATGAGGAGGCGGCCTCCTGGTGCCCAGCTCCCTGACCCCTCTCCCTTTTTCTCCCTTTGCCCGGGGCATGGCCCAGGGCTCAGCCGCTCCTCTGTGGAGCTGTTCTTGCCTGCTCTGGTCCTGGGCATTCTCTCCTTCCTGGGTCACAGAGTGAGAAGCCACGCATTTCCACACCTGTCATTTTCTTCATAGCCGCCAGCAAGACCCCTGGCTGTCTCCTCAAGGGGCTTCCTGCAGACAGTGGCGAGGTAGGTGGCCAGAGCCCTGCCCGGCGAGTTGCCCGCCTACAGCTCTGATAACCTGGGCCCTGGCTTCCTTCCTGCAGGCGGAGCTCACCCTCACTCCTCCCTGACCCACCTGAGGGCCGCGAATTCTCTTGTCCAACAGGAAGAGTCCACCGAGCCAGGACAGCTGGGGCCTTCTTGGCTCCAAGAGGGAACTCCTATGGGCTCCTCCAGGCTGGGATCCACCCAGGGCTCAAGGCCTCAGGCCAGCCACGTGGGGCCCACAGGGGCACTGCCGTATGTGGTGGAAGGCAACCTGGAATGGGGTTGAGTGTGTGGACCTGAGACCAGGCCACCTGAGTCTGATCCTGGTGCCACCACCTCCTAGAAGTGTAGTGCTGAGCCTCTTCTACTCAGCCTCTCTGGGTCTCAGTTTCCCCATCTGTGAAATGGGGGCTAATAGTAGCTGGGTAACCTGTCCTGAGGCCACGAATGGGTCAGGATCCGCAGAGTCACAGCACACAGTTCCCCTACGTGTTAGCTCAGTTTCTGTCATCGTTTTGTGCTCTATGGCTGTACGTGGCTGATGCGTGAACAGAGAAACCCTGGGAGAGAAAAGCATTGGATGGAAACTGGGCAAACCTGGGGAGGGAAAGGGGAAGGGGAGGAAGCAGAGAGAGAAAGGAAGGATGGATCAGGGAGGCTTATCTCACACCTCTCTGGACAGGACTGGGAACCTCTCCTCAGCAACCCTGGCGGACAGTGCTTCAACCTCTACTGACACACGCCCAGCTTCAGAGGCCTCACTCCCAGTTCAGGTTGCTGGATTTACTGTTAGACTCTCTGATGTGAGCAAGTCCTTTCCTGTATGTCTCAGGCCTTAGCGAAGCCCCTGGATCTCCATGGCCCTGCTCCAGTTCTGGTGTCTGTAGGTCTCCCTTTCTCAAGTCTTTTGGGGGCTTGAGGTATTTCCAGAAGTTCCTTACATGATTTGTGCTCACAGGGGCAGCCAACTGAGCCAGGATCCTGGCCAAGATTCACTGTCACCTCGGAGCTCACTGTGCCAGCATTTCCTGCTGCCCCTACTATGGGCAGAGGAGCCTGGCGGGTGCTGTCCATGCGGTGGCAAAGAGCTGGACACGGCTGAGCACCTTACACTTTCACTGCTGCCAGTCCCATGGCAAATGCAACTTGTGTCTTCTGGGCCTCCCCTTCCAGGTGAGGGGTGCCCTGCCTCCAGCCATGCCAGTTAGGGGTCCCACGGCCTGGCTTGAGAGTTTGAGTGAGCTGACTCACGCTGTACTGATTTCCTCCCCACAGAGCACAGTACATGCACACTCCCAGGGTTGCCAGCCAGGCTGTGTTCTCCCCCAGCTCCAGGGCCAGACCCCACATCCCCACTGGGGTCCTGATCTGGCTGGGTTTACCCTCATTCCAGCCACCATCCCTTGTTTGGGTGGGTGCTCACTTAGGGCTTCTCTGCTCTCTCTCAGAGCCCTGGAGCCCATAGAAAATGATTGTATATGATCTAAATTCAAGGCCTTTTCCCAGTATACATCTTGGCTCTTATGTAAACTTTGGATGCAAACACTTTGAGGGGATGTGCCCTGATGCTCCATCAGAAGTGTTAGAGGCAGCTCTTGTCCCTGCCCCACCCAGCACCTGCTCCATTACACTGCTTGACATGCAACTTGCTCATTCTGCTCTTTGGACTGGTACAAAGAAAATCAAGTCATAATGATAGCAATAAGATATTAAGCGAGTGCTTGAAGTAAAGTGAAGCGAAAGTTGCTTAGTCGTGTTCGACTTTCTTTGAGACCTCTTGGACAGTCCATGCAATTCCCCAGGCCAGAATACTGGAGTGGGTAGCTATTCCCTTCTCCAGGGGACCTTCCCAATCCAGGGATCGAACCCAGGTCTCCCTCACTGCAGGTGGATTCCTTACCAGCTGAGCCACCAGGGAAGCCCAATTGAGTGCTATACCAAGTCTATCACATCCATTGGAAGAATGCCTACTAGCCGTGTGACCTTGGGCAAGTAACCTAATGTCTCTGGTTCTCATGTACCTGATCTGTAAAATGGGGAACTAGTATCTCCCTCCAGGGAAGGCAATGGCACCCCACCCCAGTACTCTTGCCTGGAAAATCCAATGGACGGAGTAGCCTGGTGGGCTGCAGTCCATGGGGTCGCTAACAGTCGGACAGACTGAGCGACTTAACCTTCACTTTTCTCTTTCATGCATTGGAGAAGGAAATGGCAACCCACTCCAGTGTTCTTGCCTGGAGAATCCCAGGGATGGGGGAGCCTGGTGGGCTGCCGTCTATGGGGTCACACAGAGTCGGACACGACTGAAGTGACTTAGCAGCAGCAGCAGCAGCAGTATCTCCCTCATAGGTACGTTGTTGTTCAGTTGCTCAGTTGTGTCTGACTATTTGAGGCTTTCCTATCTTTCACTATCTACCGAAGCTTGCTCAGACTCGTGTCCATTGAGTCAGTGATGCCATCCAACCATCTCATCCTCTGTTGTCCCCTTCTCCTCTTGCCTTCTATCTTTCCCAGCATCAGGGTCTTTTCCAGCGAGATGGCTCTTTTCATCAGGTGGCCAAGATATTTGAGCTTCAGCCTCAGCATCAGTCCCTCCAATGAATAGTCAGGATTAATTTCCTTTAGGATTGACTGGTTTGATCTCCTTGCAGTCTAAGGGACTCTCAAGAGTCTTCTCCAGCACCACAGTTCAAAAGCATCAATTCTTTGGCACTCAACCTTCTTGATGGTCCAACTCTCACATCCATACATGACTACTGGAAAAAACATAGCTTTGACTAGACAGACTTTACTGGCAAAGCAATGTCTCTGCTTTTTAATATGCTGTCTAGGTTTGCCATAGCTTTTCTTCCAAGGAGCAAGCATCTTTTAATTTTGTGAATGCAGTCACCATCTGCAGTGATTTTTCAGCCCAAGAAAATAAAGTCTGTCACCGTTTCCATTGTTTCCCCATCTATTTCCCAGGAAGTGATGGGACCTGAGGCCAGGATCTTAGTTTTTTGAATGTTGCATTTTAAGCCAGCTTTTTCACTCTCCTCTTTCACTTTCATCAAGAGGCTCTTTAGTTCCTCTTGGCTTTTTGCCGAAAGGGTGGTGCCATCTGCATATCTGACGTTATTGATATTTCTCTCAGCAATCTTGATTCCAGCTTGTGCTTCATGCAGCCCTGCATTTTGCATGATGTACTCTGCATATAAGTTAAGCAAGCAGGGGGACAATATACAGCCTTGACATACTCCTTTCCCAATTTGGAACCAGTCTGTTGTTCCATGTCCAGTTCTAACTGTTGCTTCCTGATCTGTATACAGGTTTCTTAAGAGGCAGGTCAGGTGGTCTGGTATTCCCATCTCTTTCAGAATTTTCCACAGTTTCTTGTGATCCACACAGTCAAAGGCTTTGGCATAGTCAATAAAGCAGAAGTAGATGTTTTTCTGGAACTCTCTTTTTCCATGATCCAGCAGATGTTGGCAATTTGATCTCTGGTTCCTCTGCCTTTTCTAAAACCAGCTTGAACATCTGGAAGTTCATGGTTCATGTATTGCTGAAGCTTGGCTTGAAGAATTTTGAGCATTACTTTACTAGCATGTGAGATGAGTGCAATTGTGTGGGAGTTTGAGCTTTCTTTGGCATTGCCTTTCTTTGGCACTGGAATGAAAGCAGACCTTTTCCAGTCCTGTGGCCACTGCTGAGTTTTCCAAATTTGCTGGCATATTGAGTGCAGCACTTTCACAGCATCATCTTTCAGGATTTGAAATAGCTCCACTGGCATTCCATCATCTCCACTAGCTTTGTTTGTAGTGATGCTCACTAAGGCCCACTTGACATCACATTCCAGGATGTCTGTCTCTAGGTGAGTGATTACACCATCATGATTATCTTGGTCGTGAAGATCTTTTTGTACAGTTCTTCTGTGTATTCTTGCCACCTCTTCTTAATATCTTCTACTTGTATTAGGTTCATACCATTTCTGTCCCTTATCGAGCCCATCTTTGCATGAAATGTTCCCTTGGTATCTCTACTTTTGTGGAAGAGATCTCTAGTCTTTCCCATTCGGTTGTTTTCTTCTGTTTCTTTGCATTGATCGCTGAGGAAGGCTTTCTTATTTCTTTTTGCTATTCTTTGGAACTCTGCATTCAGGTGCTTATATCTTTCCTCTTCTCCTTTGCTTTTCGCTTCTCTTCTTTTCATAGCAATTTGTAAGGCCTCCCCAGACAGCCATTTTGCTCTTTTGAATGGGGATGGTCTTGATCCCTGTCTCCTGTACAGTGTCATGAATCTCTGTCCATAGTTCATCAAGCACTTTATCAGATCTAGTCCCTGAAATCTATTTCTCACTTCCACTGTATAATCATAAGGGATTTGATTTAGGTCATACCTCAGTGGTCTAGTGGTTTTCCTTACTTTCTTCAATTTAAGTCTGAATTTGCAATAAGGAGTTCATGATGTGAGCCACAGTCAGATTCCAGTCTTGTTTTTGCTGACTGTATAGAGCTTCTCCATCTTTGGCTGCAAAGAATATAGTCAGTCTGATTTCGGTGTTGACCATCTGGTGATGTCCATGTGTAGAGTTGTCTCTTGTGTTGTTGGAAGAGGGTGTTTGCTATGACCAGTGCGTTCTCTTGGCAAAACTCTATTAGCCTTTGTCCTGCTTCATTCCATATTCCAAGGCCAAATTTGCCTGTTCCTCTAGGTGTTTCCTGACTTCCTACTTTTGCATTCTGGTCCCCTGTAATGACAAGGACATCTTTTTTGGGTGTTAGTTCTAAAAGGTCTTGTATGTCTTCATAGAACCGTTCAACTTCAGTTTCTTCAGCATTACTGGTTGGGGCATAGACTTGGATTACCGTGATATTGAATGGTTTTCCTTGGAAACGAACAGAGATCATTCTGTCGCTTTTGAGGTTGCATCCAAGTACTGCATTTCAGACTCTTTTGTGGACCATGATGGCTACTCCATTTCTTCTGAGGGATTCCTGCCCACAGTAGTAGATATAATGGTCATCTGAGTTAAATTCACCCATTCCAGCCCATTTTAGTTTGCTGCTTCCTAGAATGTCGATGTTCACTCTTGCCATTTCCTGTTTGACCACTTCCAATTTGCCTTGACAGACTTGAGTTTTAGCACTTTCTGGGAGTTGGTGATGGACATAGAAGCCTGGGATGCTGCAGTCCACGGGGTCGCAAAGTGTTGGACATGACTGAGCGATGGCATTTACTGGGCTTTTCTCATAGCTAGTCGGTAACTTATCTACCTGTAGTGCAGGAGACCCTGGTTCAATTTTCTGTTCGGTCAGATCCCTTGGAGAAGGAAATGGCAGCCCACTCCAATATTGTTGCCTGGAGAGTGTCACATGGATTGAGTTGCCTGAGAGACTACAGTACATGGAGTCGCAAGAGTCAGACAGGAATTAGCGAGTAAACCACCACCACCCCATGTACTAGGTTCTGCATTTACTTCTGTGGTGGTGGTTGTTTAGTTGCTGAGTCATGTCTGACTCTTCTGTGACCCCATGGAATGTAGCCTGCCAGGCTCCTTTGTCTGTGAGATTTCCCAGGCAAGAATACTGGAGTTGTGTGCCATTTCTTTCTCCAAGGCATCTTCCCAACCCAGGGATCAAACCTTTGTCTCCTGTATTGCAGGCAGATTCTTGACTGGGAAGCCACCATGGCAGCCATTTTACTTCTTTGGTGCTTGTGCGAGAAGGACATTTTCAGTATCTAATTTAATTATGAAGAAACATCAGATAAATTTAAATTGAAGGATTTTCTGCAAAATAACTGCCCTCAGTTATTTAAAATGTCAAGCACATGAAAAAGAAAGAAATAATTTAAGTGGTTTGGAAAAAACTGTTTTTGTGTGTGTGTCGAGGGGAGGTTGCGGGGGGAAGGGAAAGGGGTTGAGTGGAAAGAATATCATAAGGCAAATAAGAAATGTGTAAACATTTGATGTATCTGAATTGAGGACATAGGAGTTTTTTATAGTATTCTTGTGACTTTAAATTTTTAAAGAAGTTTATAAAGGGTCCTAAGCCCAGAGAATTTGGGGGAGATTTTTACATAATTTGGAAAAATTCTCTTACCTACTTTAGTGTACATAGACTTTTAATATAGTTTATTAGAATTTTAAGACTTGTACAAAGTATTTTTAGCAAAAAACATCACATGGATCCAAAATTCTGTTTAAAAAACATTCCTGCCATATTTTAAAACAAACTTTCTCCATAGCATGGGTTTCTTTTAAAAAGTAATTACTTTCTTTTCATTTTCAAAATTTCAGTTTTATTTTAAAGGGCAGATTAAATGTCTTTTTGTTTTCTGAATTATATGTTTAGATAAGATACTGCTCATCACCTAATGTTGTGACAAGAAAAGTCAGCAATTTTGGGACTTTTCAAAAGTCAAGTGTGTAACTCTTAAGATTGGTAGCACTTTTAAGTATTCTTCACTAAGAAACCATTTGACCTCTGTGGAACAGAATATTTTTCTGTCACTTCACATCTCATTATGAAGTACATTTGAAGATTTTGCCTTATTTCAGAGACCTTTTTAAAAAAATATAATTGATCACATTGAAATCATGTTGTATCATTTTTGGTGATTGTGACTTCAATTTCTTTGCTACATTACCATGCCTGTACTTGAGTAGTACATGATAAGTGGTCACCTTACCTTTATAATCTTCTCTCTCTGACCTCTTTCCCTTCTTCCTTCTCTTTCATCTTCCCTTATCCCCTCCCCCAACTTCTTCCATCCCTTCCCACTAAAGTAACTGTTTCTTCATTGTGGCCTTAAGTAGAATTAATGTGTTTTTCTGAAAAGTTGCTTTCTATATAAGCTATTTGCTAATGAGAGTATATCTTCTCTGTTACATTTTTCCTTTAAAGACTCACCAAAAAGTAGTTTTTTTGAATTTCCTTTTTTAAAAAAAGAGAACCTGGTAAATACAGTAAACTGAGATATATTAGAAACATCTGTAGTTGAATTCAGCTCTATAGAACCCCCCCCCCCAGAGTATTATTTGCTTTAACCCTTTTTTCTTCAACTTCTTATAGTGATTTCTTGTCATTTTCCAACAGTATTTTGTTGCCATATTCTTCATGTATTAATTCAGCTATGTTTATCATTAGAAAATAAATGTTTTCCCAGTGATGTGAAAGTTGGCCTTGGAAAGACTCTTGTAAATAATTATCACTGCATATACTTGAAATAAAATATATGTTTAAATTTTAATAAGTTTTATTATGTTTCAATGACTTGAAAAATATTGTTCAGAAAAATCTAAATTAATCTTCAAATTATGGATATTTAGAACATCTTACAAATTGTCAGCAACATAAAAAGTATAAGACTAGCCTAGGACCTGTCTCTTATACACATCTAGATGTGTATAAGAGACAGGAGAGTTGGTTGTACAAGAAAAATNGTTGGCACACACGGATCTGTTTGAGACCCTGCTTCCAATTCTTGGAAACTGTCTCTTATACACATCTAGATGTGTATAAGAGACAGGCCTAGGACAGCATCAGGGCACATGAAGTCACAGTTCAGTTCAGATAGGTTGTATTTAATAGTTTAGAAATCTTTTGATAATTTCTTATCTGATTGCTTTGCCATTTTCTTTTACTTCATAGTATTGTTGATACTGAGCTCATGTGAGAAGTGTTAGCCATTTTCTTATTTAGAGTTGCTTGGTCTAGCAACTGTGGTTTCTTTGAAGGGTTCTATTAATGTTCTTATCCTTTCTGTGAGAGAGAGTTTAAATTAGGTAATGTTAACTTTAAATAAACTTTAAATGGCCACTTAACCTAGGCAGGAACAGGTATTAGTACATGGAATCTAATGAATGGTGAAGTTTCCAGTGGTTAGAAGTTAATGAATGAATGAGGATTCCATTGTTAGTCCCTTCATGTTGTCTCACATAGGATGAGTAACATATGGATTGCACTGCTAGGAGGCTGGCAGTTTCAACCTATCCATTAAGTGTTTCTCCCTATTGGAGTATCTTAATTGTGTGTCCTGCTTTGAAGGGTACTCTTCTACAGAAACAAGAACTCTGGATTACTTTAAGGTGCAATTTTCTGAGAAAGTCTGTACTGATAAAGGAGTAGACTGGAAGTTAATTGTTGTGTTTTGTATAACAGGGGGACTATACAAGTGATCAAAGGGAGAAATATTCTAGAATTCTTCATTAATTATTTTCAGTGAAGCAAGGATGCATCATTTTATTAAATAACCTTTGGTGTCCTTTGTTTAAATATTTTTCTCTGTGATCTACAGGTGAGCTTAATGTTGCAAAATGTTGGATGTTGAACTGTCATTGAATTTCTGCAATAAATTCTTGATTATGTGTGTGTACTTAATAAATACTAATAGATTGTTTTTGTAGTATTCATATAGTCTTCTTTAACTGCAACTTTTATGAGATTTTGTCAGAGTTTGCTAGGTTAGTTTTCAAGGAGAGTCTAATTTTTTTTTTCAAAATTGGAAGCATTTTATGTAGCAGTGGAAATAATTTTTTTTTAAGTTTGAAATAACTCATTACTTCTTTTCTGATGTTCTAAAATTATTTTTTATTTTCTAAATTTTATAACACCAAAAAAGCTTAATAGATTCAGGTTTATCCACATCAAAACAAGACAAAACAAAACAAAAGCAAATAAAATTCTGGTAAAGATGGGCTGGATAAAGGACAGAAATGGTATGGACCTAACAGAAGAAGAAAAAGATACGAAGAAGAAGTGGCAAGAATATACAGAAGAACTGTACAAAAAATATCTTCATGACCAAGATAATCACGGTGGTGTGATCACTCACCTAGAGCCAGGCATCCTGGAATGTGACGTCAAGTAGGCCTTAGAGAGCATCACTACAAACAAAGCTAGAGGAGGTGATGGAATTCCGGTGGAGCTATTTCAAATCCTGAAAGATGATGCTGTGAAAGTGCTGCACTCAATATGCCAGCAAATTTGGAAAACTCAGCAGTGGCCACAGGACTGGAAAAGGTCCGCTTTCATTCCAGTGCCAAAGAAAGGCAATGTCAAAGAATGCTCAAACTCCCGCACAATTGCACTCATCTCGCACACTAGTAAAGTAATGCTCAAAATTCTCCAAGCCAAGCTTCAGCAATACATGAACCATGAACTTCCAGATGTTCAAGCTGGTTTTAGAAAAGGCAGAGGAACCAGAGATCAAATTGCCAACATCCGCTGGATCATGGAAAAAGCAAGAGAGTTCCAGAAAAACATCTATTTCTGCTTTATTGACTATGCCAAAGCCTTTGACTGTGTGGATCACAATAAACTGTGGAAAATTCTGAAAGAGATGGGAATACCAGACCACCTGACCTGCCTCTTGAGAAACCTGTATGCAGGTCAGGAAGCAACAGTTAGAACTGGACATGGAACAACAGACTGGTTCCAAATAGGAAAAGGAGTACGTCAAGGCTGTATATTGTCTCCCTGCTTATTTAACTTATATGCAGAGTACATCATGAGAAACGCTGGACTGGAAGAAACACAAGCTGGAATCAAGATTGCCGGGAGAAATATCAATAACCTCAGATATGCTGATGACACCACCCTTATGGCAGAAAGTGAGGAGGAGCTAAAAAGCCTCTTGATGAAAGTGAAGGAGGAGAGCGAAAAAGTTGGCTTAAAGCTCAACATTCAGAAAACGAAGATCATGGCATCCGGTCCCATCACTTCATGGGAAATAGATGGGGAAACAGTGGAAACAGTGTCAGACTTTATTTTTTTGGGCTCCAAAATCACTGCAGATGGTGATTGCAGCCATGAAGTTAGAAGACGCTTACTCCTTGGAAGGAAAGTTATGACCATCCTAGATAGTATATTGCAAAGCAGAGACATTACTTTGCCAACAAAGGTCCGTCTAGTCAAGGCAATGATTTTTCCAGTGGTCATGTATGGATGTGAGAGTTGGACTGTGAAGAAAGCTGAGCGCCAAAGAATTGATCCTTTTGAACTGTAGTGTTGGAGAAGACTCTTGAGAGTCCCTTGGACTGCAAGGAGATCCAACCAGTCCATCCTAAAGGAGATCAGTCCTGGGTGTTCTCTGGAAGGACTGATGCTGAAGCTGAAGCTCCAATACTTTTGCCACCTCATGTGAAGAGTTGACTCATGCTGGGAGGGACTGGGGACAGGAGGAAAAGGGGACGATAGAGGATGAGATGGCTGGATGGCATCACCAACTCGTTGGACGTGAGTCTGAGTGAACTCTGGGAGTTGGTGATGGACAGGGAGGCCCTGGTGTGCTGCAATTCATGGCGTCGCAAAGAGTTGGACATGACTGAAGGACTGAACTGAACTCAACTGAATACTTTGAAACCATATGTGTGTTTTTTAATTGTCTTTCTCTTGTGATGAATAAATCCAGCTTATTTTTTGGGTGATAATTATTATCTGGCTTTTCTTTTCTTTTCTCTTACTTGTCTATTGATAAAAAAAATGTTTAACTTTTTGCTTATGACCTTTATATAAATCGAATAAAATCAGTATTATTCTGAAATGATTTATCTTAACATTTTGTTGTTGGCTATTTTCATTGATCTGTGTTAGTTAACTAATTTTCACTAACATATCATATTTCACTATATGAATATGCCACAGTATTTTTCTTCATACTGTCATTTGTGAATATTTGATTTGTTTCCATTTTTCTCTAGGGTATATGAATAAGAATATAATTGTTACATCACAAGATATTCTTCCTCTTATATTTTTCTCTGCATATTACATATATTAATGTGTTTGTTTCTCTCTCATTATTTGGAAAGTAATAATCTTGACTTAGGTTGCTAAACAGTTGTAGAAATACTCCCAAGAACATATTTCCCTTAATATTAACTATGAGAATAAACCCATTTGATTACTCTTCCTGTGTAAATAAGACACAGAATAGAATAATCAAAGGAGTAGGGTAATTCTGGATATTTTTGAAATTGTCTTTATCTTTGGAGCTTGCATGTATCATCAATATATGTCTCAGTGTTTTTTCTTTTCTTTAATTTTTGCCTGATGATCCTTGCACCCTGACACCCCAGGGACCTGTATGACACCCCAGGGACCTGTTAAGCATTTTTTACTTAAAGAAATTCTTCTCTTATCTCAATGATCATGCTTCTGTTCACTGTATTCTGGTCTTTCCTTCAGGACTACTATTTCCCCCATGTTTGATGTCCTGTTTATCATGCATGTTTCATTTTTATCCACCCCACTGTTTTCATCCTTTCCGACTCTTTAAGGAGCCATTTCTCAAGCATGCCATCTACATTACTGAGGTGACTTTTACATTGTCATATCTACTTTTTCATTGTCTGCTTTTCAGGGATAATCCTGGGCAAAGAAATGTTGTTCATTACCTTGCTGGTTTGCAAGTCAATATTCTTGATTTTTGTGCTAGGATGTTTGATCTTGAAAGTTACTTATATGCCACATCAATAGAGGTCCCATTACCTGATGATTCCAGTCTTTTCATGCTAGTGCTTCTGATAAATGCTCCACATCCCTGGATCTTTGAGTTCATTTTGACAAGCTTCAAGGTGAAGTTTAAAGGACTTTGCTTCTTTTGACAGCCACTGAGTTCAACTCAACTTTTTCTTAAACAGTTGTCATTCTGATCCCGTTATCAGACACACTCTCATATTTTATTGATCCTTAGTGGCTAAAGGAAATCCCAATTGAAGTTGCCTTTTTATGCGTTTTGGCTTAAGATATCCTCTACTTTCCACTATACCATCTTACTCTCTTCAAGAATTGTTTTTGCAAGTTAGCCTTATAAATCCTTGAAGTTTCTTTTAATGAACCAGAATATCTGAAAGTTTTCTAAGTTAGAAATTATGCAATATCCCTCAATTTTTACTCTTTAAAGTTCATTTCAATTGGGTTTAAGGAAAGATTAATATGCATTCCTTGAACTGTCATCTTTTCTGAAAACATATCAAAAAGTTTTATATAAAAACTATATATTTTTATATAAGTATTACATATATTTTTAATTTTTAAGAATTATACCAAAATGTTTATAAGCAAAGTTATGAGATACCTGGGAATTGCTTTAAAATAATCTGGAAAGTGTTGTGAAGCTGGTAATTGTGTTACAGATGAAACAAGGTTGACCATGAATTTTTTCTTTTTTTTTTAACCATGAATTTTGATATCTGCTAATGGTACTGTTGTAGCATTTTCTCTACTTTTACATAAAATCATAAAGTTATTTTTAATTTTCCAAGGGATAAATTTCTTTGAATTGATTACAATTAGAGAATGTGCCTTATAGAGTATATAATCTTAAATTTATTGTGGTTTCCTATGTGACTTGGCATATGATTAGTTTAATAATTTTGGTGGAGATTTGAAAAGAAAATCATTGTGTATCTAATAAATCAGTCTTATTGGTGATTATATTTAAATCTTCTGTGAACTAATTTTTTGTGTACTTAATCTATCAGATACTACAGGAGGTTAAATTTTTCTGCATTCATAACTTTACTGCCTATGTTATTTGATGCTGTCTTGAAAGGACTCTTCCTCCCACTGTATTGGTCCTACATATTAAACTTTTTAATTGAATAGTGCCATTTAAAATAATTCTTATGTTAAATGTTCGCATTTGCCTTCATCCTTTAAATCTGTCATGTATGGCATAGAATCTACCACAAAATAAACTAGGGCCAAGCTAAAAAAAGAAGATGCATTTCACCCCACTTGTCTGTACCTAATGTTGAGCTAAGGAACCTCGTTTTCTGTGTCGCCTGTTGAGAGAGTAACTGCCATCTGGATTTCAGTATTTTACTAGTCTTGAGTCAAATATGTCATGTATTAGGTAGATTACTGAAGGAGGTCTGTAAATACCTGTTTGATTAAAATATATCAACTATTCAAAGCAATGTAATCGACTTGAAAAAGAAAGAGAAATGTGTAGTGTAAATTTTGTAGTTAAATGAGTGAACACTGTATATCTGTCAGTGTATGAGCTCAGGGTCATGTTAGAGAATTAAATCTGAAGACCTAGATTTTGAAATGTAAGTTTGTGTTTTAGCTGCTTTCTCTTGTCTATTAATTTAGTTTTTAGAAGTATAGCTCTTTGAAAACCAAAAAAGGACTTTATGCTTAATAATTAGGAGAGACAAGAATCAGAACTGGATGCCAAACCCTCTGTTGAATGATGAAAGGTCGAGTCTCAGTTGGAAATGTTTAATCATGAATGAGAACAAGTGCTGACCCTCAAGCCAGGGAAATAAAAATTTCAAAAATTATAACAATTTGCCTAAGCCATACATTTCTGGAGACTGGAATTATGGAAAGAATCTGTTTGGAGGAATAGAATTAGAAGAATCAAGGGACCGGGAGTCATATATTTTAAAAATTGTATGAAAATTTGAATTACAGAGGGCTATGTGTATAGCATATACTGTTTATTACTAGTACTTGTGGTGTTTCAGTCACTCCATTTTTGCTTTTGCTCCATATTGAGTGTTCCAGAAAGGAAAAGGTATTTATGGTTTTTCTTTACTAGGAGTGTTATTTTCTCCCCAAGTTTTAAATCTACTATGCTCAATAATGGAATTCCCAGGTAAAGAACCTGCCTGCCATTGCAGAAGACATAAGAGACGTGGGTCTGTCCCTGGGTCAGGAAGATCCCCTGGAGGAGGGCATGGCAACCCACTCCAGAATTGTTGCCTGGAGAATCCCATGGACAGAGGAGCATACCAGGCTACAGTCCATAGAATTGCAGTAGTGTGTGACTACTGCAGTGGCTTCACATACACTTAATAATGAGTAACAGATTTATAAAGAGCATCTTAAACATATTGCTAGTATAAGGTTTTGATTTAAAAATTCTATTTTTTCATTGTTATTTTGATTTTATTTAAATGATGTTAGTTAAGAATATCTTTAACTTGCTTTTAACCATTCCACAGTGAGCTCAATTCTGAAAGAACAGAACATACTTTGTAAAATATCTCTATTGCTACTATTGCCTGCATTATTTCATGTAACGTAGATAAACCCTCATTTGCAGAAAATGTCACATGATTTTTGAGCAGCTGTTTGTGTTCAAATTTGTATAGACTCTTCTTTTGATGATTTTGGCATTGTGAAAGTGAAGTCGCTCAATCGTGTCCGATTCTTTGTGACCCCATGGACTATAGACCACCAGGCTCCTCCGTTCATGGGATTTTCCAGGCAAGAGTACTGGAGTGGGTTGCCATTTCCTTCTCCAGAGGATCTTCCCAACCCAGGGATTGAACCTGGGTTTCCCACATTGTAGGCAGAAGCTTTACCATAAAATCTTTTGCTGATTTTGGCATTAGCAATTCAAAAAGGATAGGTTTGATTTATGACTCATACATAAGTCTATCATGAATCTATACTAGAGAGAGACTGTCTCTTTTTAATCATATTTTTGTTTTGATTTATAGTCTTTGGCAGTAAATTTTATCTGCTAGGGTGCATCACCAGGATCAGGGTGAAATGTATGCAGCTGTATACTGTCCTCAGTGCTCAAGGGTTATAGGTGGGCATATGTCTCTGATTTTGTATGTCTGGCAGTGGAGACAAGTGTTGGGTTCATTAGCTGTCAAGCTACCAGTTAGGAAAGAATTCCTTGCTCAAGCTGAGCTTATATGGAGAACTTAGAAGGAATTGAAAGGGGCAATTTACTTCCTTTCTAGTCTCCAAGATGTGAATTATTGTGCCTTGGAAAGGGAAAAATGAAGAATTATGATGCTATTAGTTTTTATACCTAAATTTACAACTTTTATTCATCCTACCTTGAAAGTTACGGTTTGCTACTAAAAACACAGCAATACTTCTGAGATCATTGATACCCCTCTGCCTCATCTCAGCTGTCTGTTAACTATAAAAGCAAAGGGTTTTTAAATAGTGACTAATGGACTTAATACCTGCCTGGTTCAGGAATAATGGAAAGACTGACCTATAAAGTGATCACATCTAGAACTTCATCACGGTATTTTTCAGCTTGCTTCTTATGAAGTAAAGTAACAAGTTCATTAGGTACAGTATTGTGTTTGACAGGGGTTTGACCGGTTGCTTCCCTATTTAAAAATCTTTCTTGTGGGCATATTATTATAAACTGGTAGGTGATGATAGATTATAAATATGGATATTTAATTCTAATTAATATTAAGAAGATTGACCATACACAGTGATGGTGATATTGTGGGAAACACAGGAACAATCTTATAAATTGTCAAAATGTTTTGGGCACATCACTTTTGAGTGAGAATTTGGTCGTATTTCCTATTTAAAGTGATCATACCATTTCCAATGTCTATGGAGAGGAAAACATTCAAACAAGTGCTGAGATTAAGCTGATTGCTGCATAGCCTGTAGTAGCAAAAAACAAAACTGAACACAGCTAAATACTACACTAGCAATCTAGTTAAAATTATAATATATCAATCAAAGCATATATTATACAGCTGTTAGAAATGACTGAGGTAGTACTATTTGTATTGACCTGCAGGAACTCTAAAATATGTTGTTAAAATATGCACAAAAAATATACTGAAGGCATATGTGATAAGTGAGATGGGGAGACCAAGGACTCTTCTCACTTTTACATTGTTGTTACAATGACCATGTATAATTTGTTTTAATCAGTAAATAAAATGTGCTGTCATTTATCTACATGTAGTTGTCCTTTAATAGTCTTTACTTTTATATGTTTATTTGTACAGTAGTATGGTCTTTTCTAGGCATTTAAAACCACTTTTAGAACTATTGCATTGAGTTTGTCTCCAATGTTACTGCTAAAGTGACTCTTCCACTAATATAAGAAGTTTGTGGTATCTTGTTAATATTATTATTATTTTTAAATTTAGGGCCTCTAGAAAAAGAAAACATCTATGTGGTAGGAGTTAAAATATACAACATGAATCTATTTTTAAATCTCTGTTGTGCTGTTTTTCTATTTCAGTTACCTAGAAAAGTACGAGAAAGTTCATCATTTTGGGGAGGATGATGATGAGGTACCACCAGGCAATCCCAAACCACAGCTTCCTATTGGTGCAATTCCATCTTCCTACAATTACCAGCAACACAGTGTGTCAGGTAAATATCACTGGAAAATGAAAAAGGCATAGGTACACAGTTTTGAGTTAGAATAGAAATCATCCTATGAATTGAAGTGGTCCCTTACTTTACACATGAAAATACTGAAAGCCTTGGGTTAATACTGCTTCTAGAAATTGGCATGTCACTGGTATAAGGACCCTGTCTGTTTTAGCCTCCATAGAAGACTTTAGTTGCAGGAATTTTTAGAGTTATAAGTATACATACACTTTCCAATGAATTTTTTTTTTTTTATTAAAGATCAGTTTAGCCTAAATTGTCACTAAAACGAGAAGAGGAATGTCCTGTTAGAATTAAGGAAGCCAAAAAATACTCATAGCATCTACTAAATTTTCTACAATTCCTGGCATTCCCAGCACCAGAATTTCTCAGAAATGTTTCTTACTATGTTTCAACTGTTTTCCTGCCATGGTACCAGGGACTTAAGATTTTTTTCATTCAAGTCATTCTTATAATGGTTATAGAGGAATCTGCAGCTAAAAGAACAAGACTCAAGTTGGAAATAGTCAGGTTGAGAGTCTAATGAAGAAGTTTTCGAGGTAGAGTTGATGAAATTTCCAGTGTTTGTGGCTCCAGAAGGTGATGACTAGGAAGAGAGCTCTGAAGAGAAAAGCAGGTCTTTTCTTTATTCACCAATATTTGGCCTGAAAAAGAGGAGATAAAATCTTTTTCAAGAGGATAGTCTTTATAAAAATATACAGATATTTTTTTTTTTTTGATTAAAGATCAGTTTAGCCTAAATTGTCACTAAAACGAGAAGAGGAATGTCCTGTTAGAATTAAGGAAGCCAAAAAATACTCATAGCATCTACTAAATTTTCTACAATTCCTGGCATTCCCAGCACCAGAATTTCTCAGAAATGTTTCTTACTATGTTTCAACTGTTTTCCTGCCATGGTACCAGGGACTTAAGATTTTTTTCATTCAAGTCATTCTTATAATGGTTATAGAGGAATCTGCAGCTAAAAGAACAAGACTCAAGTTGGAAATAGTCAGGTTGAGAGTCTAATGAAGAAGTTTTCGAGGTAGAGTTGATGAAATTTCCAGTGTTTGTGGCTCCAGAAGGTGATGACTAGGAAGAGAGCTCTGAAGAGAAAAGCAGGTCTTTTCTTTATTCACCAATATTTGGCCTGAAAAAGAGGAGATAATATCTTTTTCAAGAGGATAGTCTTTATAAAAATATACAGATACCTTGATCTTTATTATTCTTCATTGGTACTAATACCAATCTTTTAGGTAATCGTTAGGTTTAAGCTCTCTCATTTGTGCCAGTATCACTGATTTAAACATTTCATTGTCTCTTTTCAAGTTTCCTCTATGTTGAGTTTGACCCTATTTCTTTCCCAATCAGTAATAGCTGAGGAAACAGAATCTCCTAGAATCTGTGATTTCCAGTAGAAGAGACTTCATCTGATGATTTTGTATAACTGAGGCTTGGGGGAGGGGTTGTAGCAGTGGTGAGTGCAAACCAAATCTACCTTTATTTTTAATGATAAGTTACTACCTTGGGAACCATTGTTAAAGAACATTTTAAGTCATCATGTAAAAGATCTTGCTTACTGTTTAAGCTGATTAAATAAAATGAGGTGGTTTGTTAGGTAATACGCTTCCCATTTTTAGAAAGAGCTAACCTTGATAGTATATTCAAAAGCAGAGACATTACTTTGCCGACTAAGGTACGTCTATTCAAGGCTATGGTTTTTCCTGTGGTCGTGTATGGATGTGAGAGTTGGACTGTGAAGAAGGCTGAGTGCCAAAGAATTGATGCTTTTGAACTGTGGTGTTGGAGAAGACTCCTGAGAGTCCCTTGGACTGCAAGGAGATCCAACCAGTCCATTCTGAAGGAGATCAGCCCTGGGATTTCTTTGGAAGGAATGATGCTAAAGCTGAAACTCCAGTACTTTGGCCACCTCATGCGAAGAGTTGACTCATTGGAAAAGACTCTGATGCTGGGAGGGATTGGGGGCAGAAGGAAAAGGGGACGACCGAGGATGAGATGGCTGGATGGCATCATGGACTCGATGGACATGAGTCTGAGTGAACTCCGGGAGATGGTGATGGACAGGGAGGCCTGGCGTGCTACGATTCATGGGGTCGCAAAGAGTCGGACACGACTGAACAACTGAATTGAACTGAATGATCATTATCTAATTCAAGGATGTTGTAGAGGCTGTTCCTACACTGAATGAGACCTGGTACTGTAACCTAAGACCATTCTGTAACTCTGTGTCACTGCTACATTATAGCAACAACAGAACTATCTATTCTTATAGGTTAAATAGAGCTTGGTGTCTATTACACTTCTCAAACTAACCCATTTCAGTATTAGATCTAGTTTAAAATGAAATTTTTTCTGGGTCTCCCCCCAACCCCCTTCCCTGATGTAAGCATGATTTACTTCAAGAAAGAAGCTATTTCTGGTATTTCAGAAGTCTGTTGAAAGTGATTGCTAGAGCTATGCAATTTTTAAAGGAATGATAGAATTCTTAATCTGGTGTTATAATAACTAACTCCTTTTGATATGCTGTCATATGCCTGCCTTTTGTTGTTTAAGGAGAATCTGAGCAGTTATATAACATATGTAGCATGTTTGACAGAATCAGGATTGGGAATTATTAGAAATTACCTGGGAACATCAGACTACAGTATATCTAATTCATACTGAAAAGAGGTAGTGTTTCAGGGCAGCATTTATGAATTTAAAGGTGCTTTTTATTATCCCAGAAGGAGCCATAGCAACATTATAACAGTGTTCTAAAAATCAACATGACTATCAATATATAAAACAAATCCTTCATCAATGATTCTTTTCAAATTCCATTAAGGAAATATAGTAAGCTTCATAGCTGTCAGTGTGTATGTGTGTGTGTATTTAAATAAATACCAAAGTAGAATTACATAGTGGTAGGTTAAAAGCCTTAGGATATTTTAGTTAGAACATTTAAAAGATTTGTGTAGGTTTGGATTGATGTATTTGGATACATGTATTTATCTAGAGATGCTTACATTTAAAAAAGCTATTCTAAAACAGTACTTTGAAAGGTAATATGATCAATTTAAATTGGCATTTAGTATGAAGTACAATTCTATTCATAATTGTTATAATAGAATATTATACATTGATAGAATATGGAATGAAAATTTTATAAGGCTATTGACTCCTTTTGCCCAGTGACTTTAAGCAGCCAAAAATGTATTAGGTACATTTTGCATTGAATTTTAGAATTATTAAACTTTGGTATCAAAATATGGTGATTTTGTCATTTATTTGCATAATTGTGCATATTTTTCTTTGCCATGAGGACCTAATCTTTTGGTTTTCTTTTTGTTCTTTCTTCCTTGGTATTGATTTGGATATAGTCAGATTCTGCAGAATCGTACTGTAGATTACTAAGAACTTTTTGTTCATCTTCTCTTTCCCTTTAAAATTAAAAATTTTAAATTTGTTTGCACTATCTTTAGTAGAAAAATTCTGCAAGGTGAAACTGACACATGACAAACACATTGAAATTAATAGTACTGTAGAATTTAAGAGCTAGCTAGGATTTTAGCGATCATTTAATCCAATTCAATCATTTTGGCCAAAGGAGGCCAAGCACACTATCCATTTACATTTTTGTTACTTAAATTTGGAAAAGCTTTATACAGGAAGATTTATTATTTTGATTTTATCAGTTATATTAATATTTGAGCAAAGATTTTCCTTTACATGTCCTATATTCTTACAGATACTTGAACTACAACAATCACTGCCAGTATCAATGGAAAGAATGGACTGTATGATATCTGTAATATAAACAACATTCCAGGAACAATTCTCCCTTTACTCTAAACTGATTATCTCAGATTCAGTTAAATTTGTCAGCAGTGATGTGTTTGTATAGACATTGTGTGAAGAACATTGAAAATTCCCAATCTCATTCCTATTATAAAATTGTACCTATTCAAACATAGCCTCCTTGGGGATGGGAAGGGAGGCTCTTAAAATCTTGTAAGCATTTCTCTTATATTAGATTCCTAAGAAGGAATCTTTACCAAACATCATATAGTTAAAGGACTTTTCATACTTATCATATTAATTTATTTTATTTTAATTGGAGATGTCTTTTGGCAAAGTCATTCACGTAAGGATGTATTGAATTGAGTATATGGTGGCATCGGTTATTCTTCAGTAGCAAACAGACCAATTCCAAGATCATATTGAAAGCACAACAAGACTGTGACAGATGTTGAATTATAGGTTCTAGATTTTTATTTCTGTTGGAAATTTGCCTGAAAATTTTGTGGAATCTAAAGACTTAAGTATTGCTGAGACTTGGCATCTCATGATCAGTTCCAGTGTGCAATAAATACCAAAATGTATATCTATGTTCACAGAAGTTACATTACATTTTCCCAAGATATTTATGTTATATATGAGAAACTTAATTTTTCAAGATCATAAGACATGAACAATGTATTGTTGTTCAACCTTAAATATTATAAAGAATCTATGTCAATTCATTTATAACTGTATTGTGATAACTTAATGGAGAAATTCATAGAACATTTTAATATTGAAGAGGTGTCTCTTCAAATATCTATTGGGAAATGAAGTTTCTTACCTACATGATTTTCTTCTGTGGAATGTTGTGACAATAGATTCCTACTTGCATTCCATTTAGTGACATTCTTAAAAGATTTTTTTTTCAAATCCCTATTTTTTTGAAATGTTTTGTGTAGCAGTTTTCTTTTTTATTATTATTATTTTTAATATCAGTTCAGTTCAGTTGAGTCACTCAGTTGT
>SJYX01006268.1:0-16595 GCA_006410675.1 Oreotragus oreotragus | reverse complement strand
CCTCTCTTCTTTTCAGTGCTATTTGTAAGGCTTCTCCAGACAGCCATTTTGCTTTTTTGCATTTCTTTTCCATGGGGATGGTCTTGATCCCTGTCTCCTGTACAATGTCACGAACCTCATTCCATAGTTCATCAGGAACTCTGTCTATCAGATCTAGGCCCTTAAATCTATTTCTCACTTCCACTGTATAATCATAAGGGATTTGATTTAGGTCATACCTGAAAGGTCTAGCGGTTTTCCCTACTTTCTTCAATTTGAGTCTGAATTTGGCAATAAGGAGTTCATGATCTGAGCCACAGTCAGCTCCTGGTCTTGTTTTTGTTGACTGTATAGAGCTTCTCCATCTTTGGCTGCAAAGTATTTATTTTAATTGGAGGCTAACTACTTTACAGTATTGTATTGGTTTTGCCATACATCAACATGAATCCACCACGGGTGTACACATGTTCCCCATCCTGAGCCCCCCTCTCACCTTCCTCCCCGTACCATCTCTCTGAGTCATCCCAGTGCACCAGCCGTGAGCATTCTATATCATGCATTGAGCCTGGTCTGGAAATTCATTTTACATATGATAATATACATGTTTCAATGCCATTCTCCCATATCATCCCACCCTCTCCCTCTCCCACAGAGTCCAAAAGACTGTTGTATACATCTGTGTCTCTTTTGCTGTCTTGCATACAGGGTTATCATTACCATCTTTCTAAATTCCATATATATCCATTAGTATACTGTATTGGTGTTTTTCTTTCTAGCTTACTTCACTCTGTATAATCGGCTCCAGTTTCATCCACCTCATTAGAACTGATTCAAATGTATTCTTTTTAATGGCTGATTTTTTCTTCAAATCCCTATTTTTTTGAAATGTTTTGTGTAGCAGTTTTCTAACTCTTGTTTCTTTCCTTTTCCCATTACAATAGTTAGATCTTTATATGATAAATGTATTAGGGGTGTATATCTCAGGACATAGCTGCCAAGACCTAAATTATACCAGGTTAGAGTCAGTAATTATAAAAATACAACATTTTCTAATATATGTATTATGATTATATATTAGTTTTCTGTAATCCTATCTTCCCTATCTTCAAAGTTTTAAAAATGTTTCCATTCTCCTACATAAAATTTTAGTTAGGAAAAGATTTGTTAGAACACAAAAGTTTGAACTGTAAAGGTAAAAATTTATAAATCAGACTTCATCAAAAGTAAACCTTCTGCTCTTTGAAGACATTGTTGAGAAAATGGAGGGAAACCACTCACAATCTGGAAGAAAATATTTACAAAGCAAATATTAGATAAAGTGGCTAATCTTCAGAATATTTTAAATTGGCAGTACCAAGTGCTAACAAGGATGCACACAAGCACCAAGAACTTTCATGCATCACTGATGGAAAGACAAGATATTACAGCTACTTTGGAAAACTTTTACAGTTTCTTACAAAGCTAAACATACATTTTGTATGACCGAGCAATCCAAGAGAAATGAAGAAGTATGTCTGCACTAAGTCCTGTATGTGAATGTTATTAGCAACTGTTTGCAGAAGTGCTAAAAACTGGAAACAGTCCAGATGTTCTTCAGCTAGGGAGTGGATAAACAAATTGTGTTATAGCCATAATATAACAATAAAGACATACAACTCATAGCAATAAAAAAAGAACCAGTTACTGATACATACATTAAAATGTGTATCAACCTCAGCATAATTTTGCTAAATGAAAAGAAATCAGACACAAAAATATAAGTATTGTGTGATTCTGTTTATTTGGCATTTGGAAATAAAATAAAGTAGACCAGTGGTGGTTTATGGATAAAGGGGGCCAGATCAACTACTAAGGAGCATAAAGAAGCTTCTTTGGGATGATAGAAATACTCCCTTATCTCCACTGCAGTTGTGTCTAAAAGACTCAGAACTCCTAGAACTATAGAAGTGAAAGCATGAACTTTACATTTTAGTTAAATGTCAAAAAAGTCTTACCTGAAAAAGTAATAATCCTCTCAAAACTGGGTAAAGAAGGTAGGCAATGTGTTTTGAAATATGATGCTGTTAAAAATTGCAAAGGAACCAGGCTTTCTGGCTTACAGTACTTAAAAAATCAGAAAAATTTCCTTGAAATGCAAGAATAAAAAGTGTAGATTAGGTAAATTAAAATAATGATAGAATAGTGTGGCAGTGATATCAAAGAGAATATATATATTTCTTGTATTTTAATACTTTTTGAGGAGTGTAATTTTCACGAGTTCAAAAATTGGACTCTAAACTTATACTCAGTTTGTATTTTATGAAAGAAAGCAAACTTCTATCCTGTATTTAGAAGATATTAACCAAAAATGATTTCTAGTCCTTGATATACTTAACAGTGTTGTTGTTTTTTGTCTTTGTTAGATTATCTCCGTCAAAGTTATGGGCTATCTATGGACTTCAATTCGCCAAATGATTATAATAAACTGGTGCTTTCACTGTTGTCTGGACTCCCAAATGAAGTGGACTTTGCTATTAATGTGTGCACTCTCCTGTCAAATGAAAGCAAACATGTCATGCAACTTGAAAAAGACCCTAAAATCATCACATTATTACTTGCTAATGCCGGGGTGTTTGACGACAGTAAGTTTCAGGCTTAATGTATTATATAATCATTCTATTAAAGGTGTTTAGATTTTTTTGAAAGGTTTTTAAGGAAAAAAGTATTTTCATTAGTCAATATAATAGCATTCTTAGTTTGCTTTTATTATATTAAATGTATCCTTTAAAATAATGAATGTCTGGATTTTTTAACCTTATATATTTGAATAGATTAGATAT
Source organism: Oreotragus oreotragus (assembly GCA_006410675.1). Classification (NCBI taxonomy): domain Eukaryota; kingdom Metazoa; phylum Chordata; class Mammalia; order Artiodactyla; family Bovidae; genus Oreotragus; species Oreotragus oreotragus. Next base: position 13,797 of record SJYX01006268.1, on the reverse strand, counting down.
TTTACCTCATTAGAGCTTTCAAACGGGGAAGGCAATGGCACCCCACCCCAGTACTCTTGCCTGGAAAATCCAATGGACGGAGTATCCTGGTGGGCTGCAGTCCATGGGGTCACTAACAGTCGGACAGACTGAGCGACTTCACTTTCACTTTTCTCTTTCATGCATTGGAGAAGGAAATGGCAACCCACTCCAGTATTCTTGCCTGGAGAATCCCAGGGATGGGGCAGCCTGGTGGACTGCCGTCTATGGGGTCACACAGAGTCAGACACGACTGAAGTGACTTAGCAGCAGCAGCAGNCTTCACTTTCACTTTTCTCTTTCATGCATTGGAGAAGGAAATGGCAACCCACTCCAGTATTCTTGCCTGGAGAATCCCAGGGATGGGGCAGCCTGGTGGACTGCCGTCTATGGGGTCACACAGAGTCAGACACGACTGAAGTGACTTAGCAGCAGCAGCAGAGCTTTCAAAATTAAAATGCTGCATTTTTCTTAGAATAAATGTGGGTTTGTTGATTTGAGATTGTTTGATACAAACTTTTGATAGAGAAAACTAGACCTGTAAGAAATTATTTTCTAATGTCTATTTCTGCAGGTGTATAGTTAAAAATTTTAACTAAATAGTTTAGGTCAATGCACTTGAAAATTTGCTGCATAATAATCAAAATAAGGATTTTCAAATATTTCATAGTTTTATTTGTAGGATTTTCTAGTTGTAGGTTTTTATAGATCAGATTCTTTGTTTTCTGTGAAATTATCTCAAATCTGGATTACTCTTCAGACCAAATTGCACAAGTCTGTAATTGTAGTTTAATAGGACTTTAATAAATAGGTTTTGAAACTTTTTCCTGCTCATAATTTCTCCATTTAAAATATCTGTGTCAGCTGAATGTTATTGATAGAAAGTTTCTTCTTGCTTCTCAATCCGCCTTCTATCCCAACACCATTGTAACTTCTTTTGCCAGAAGTTTATTCTATTAATAGATTAAGGTATTGATACATTTTGCAATTATTTTATCATAGGAAATTATATAGAATAGTCTGAGAATTTCTTGTACTATTTCATAGGTGTATGAGTATTTTTGGTTTTGTCTTTAAACAGCAGCATATTTGCAAATGAGGTCATTTTTCTGTAGTTTTCAAGCATGCTTTTATTTGGGATTATCTAAATAGGATTCCCTTTTTCTTGTTGTTGTTGTTGGCCATGTCATGCAGGTTATGGGTTCCCAGTTCTCCGACCAGGGATTGAACCCAGGCCCCTCAGCAGTGAGAACAGAGTCCTAACCACTGGACTGCCAGGGAATTCCCTAAGTAGGATTCCTTAAAATCTGACATGTATTTATTTTATATGAAGACATTTTGAAATTAAACTAAATTGAAATTAGCTTCTTAAACTTCTGAAACTATTTTTCATTACATGGAGGAGGAACAAAGATCAGCACTTAATCAGCTTGTATTGTAACTGTGAAGATCTAACTTTCGTGGATTTCCACCTCACTTTTATGTTCTTTGCTTCCTAATATTTCATCTTGATCTTTTAAAGACATTTTTCAGCATTTAATACAGAATGGAGTTTAAAATTGGTTCATTTTTAGAAATCTTAAAATGAAGTCTTTAAAAAGAATAAATATTCTCAGACCATAATAATTTTGGTGAATTCTTACCATTTAAATCATTGGATAAGGACTTAGTTTGTATATATATGATAAACTGAGTTTACCAGTTTTAATGCATTGAAGTGTGACATTCTTTATCACTTTTTAAAATCTCAGACTACATTATTATGTAGCATAGCAATCATTATTAATTAATATTAGCAAATGCTATTTGAGGAATGTTTCTTTTATTTCAATAGTCAGAATTTAGAGTTCCAGAGTATATAGGGACTTTATGAAGACCATACACTATTAAAACAGTGGTTTTACATTATGAAAATATTAAGGGCATGTATGATTATATATATATTTCATTAGGTTCTTGGGAGGTTTTGAATTTTCTTAGGCATGAAATTTTAATTGAGAGAAAATATAAATACCACTACTTTTGAATGTGTGGGATGTTTTTACATGATATGTGTTTGAAAAAGTATAATAAAAATTACATGTGACAAAAATTTAATTTTTCCATCTTATATTTGCATTCAGTATTCTTTTCCCATGGAGTTTTTCTTTGTAAGGTTTTCTTCAGGACAAATAAAATCTTGTCTTTCTTTAGAAGTGTATGGACTTTATTTTTCTGATTTAGTTGCTATGTATGTGTACATTTGATGAAACTCTTCTTTAGGTCACTATAGTTAAATTTATTTATTAAAAACTTCACATCTACCCTTTATATTATGTTCTCATTATTTTAATATCAATATAATGTTAAACTGTTTCCATTCCTCACCCTTTTTAATATTTTTTTAATGAAAAGTCTTATTCTTACCTAAGTACTTTACAAATTTTATTTCAACTCAATAGTAAGTAAATATTACTTGGCTTCCCTGGTGGCTCAGATGGTAGACAATCTGCCTGTAATGCAGGAGACCCGGTTTCAATCCCTGGGTCAGGAAGATCCCCTGGAGAAGGGAATGGCAACCCACTCCAGTATTCTTGCTTGGANATATTACTTGGCTTCCCTGGTGGCTCAGATGGTAGACAATCTGCCTGTAATGCAGGAGACCCGGTTTCAATCCCTGGGTCAGGAAGATCCCCTGGAGAAGGGAATGGCAACCCACTCCAGTATTCTTGCTTGGAGAATTCCATGGACAGTGGAACCTGGCAGGCTACAGTCCATGGGGTCTCAATGAGTAGGACATGACTGAGTGACTAACATGCACAATATTAAGTAAATATTACGTTTGTAATTAAAGGTGTGATAAGACTACAAACATTCAGTAAATCTTTTACAACAGAAAATACATCCATATGTTATCCTTGTTATTAACACATCCATTAAGAAGGCTTACTTTTATTTTTTTGAAGAATCAAATTCATAAAGCTAGTTTTTCTGTTAACATTTGCCTCTATGTAGTTTTCTTCTTAATTATAGAATATAGATACAGAATATAGATAATTATAGATAGTTGATGAAAGTACTTACCTGATTTTAAAGGGTGATGCTTATTGTGTCACAGTTTAGAAATTTGTATTATATAACTTTACTGTCTAGTCCCATTGCTGACAAAGTGAGTCAGCAACATAGAGATGAAAAAAAAGGTATAACATGTATCTGTATAACTCAACCTTTGTTGTGAGAGGCGGAGGTAGTGTGTGATTAAGAAGAAGCTTTTGAAAATAGGTGGTTACCTGATTTTAAAGGGTGATGCTTATTGTGTCACAGTTTAGAAATTTGTATTATATAACTTTACTGTCTAGTCCCATTGCTGACAAAGTGAGTCAGCAACATAGAGATGAAAAAAAAGGTATAACATGTATCTGTATAACTCAACCTTTGTTGTGAGAGGCGGAGGTAGTGTGTGATTAAGAAGAAGCTTTTGAAAATAGGTGGTTTGAGTTTCCTCCTAAAACATCTTTATCAAGAAATATAAATCAGCTATATGGCTTAGAATGTTTTCTAAACATATATTCCTAAAGAATGCCTTGCCTATTAATATTTCAAATATAAATTATATAATTATCTTTGAAATGAATGAATATTTAAGATTATAAAAGTTTGGGAACCTAATAGTAATAGCGTCAGTTTGACTTTTTAATATTTTTTCTTCTACAAATCATAACTAATGCAGAATAATTATTATTGTCTGTGTAACTATTATGAAAGCCAGTTGTGTGTTTCTAGAGTGTGACAAAAACTTTCTTTAAATTCTATAATTTAAAAAACTGTATTTCAAGAGAAATTATCATGACTTTCTATCATTTATTATGAAGCAATTTTTAATGAACAAGGTATCTTAAGGTGCATTTTTACTGTTTTTCCAAGCCTATCTATTCAGGAACTAAGTGAAAGAAGTAATTTCATATTACTGAATATGCTGTTTGTTCTTTTAGCTTTAGGATCCTTTTCTACTGTATTTGGAGAAGAATGGAAGGAGAAGACTGATAGAGATTTTGTTAAGGTAATTCATGTAAATTAAAATATTGAAATATTGCTTTATATATAGCCAAGGGCCAAAGGTCAGTTAAAAATATTTTAGAATAGCTAATAAACAAATCAAGTTTTCATCTTATCATCTATTGATTTCTGAGAATGATAAATCTGTAACAAGCAATAAATCTGAGGATACTCAGACTAAGTAGCAGTTTGGGTAATTTCCTTAAGATTATTTTTCAGTTTACTTAATCATTTTTCAGCTGTGTAATATGCCACTTGATTTTTTTGTTAAGTTTAATTATAGTGACTATGTTTTAATTTCTAAAAATTCTCAAATCTGTATATATACAAACACATACTTGATAGTGCTAATATCTAAGTCTCCTGTGACTCTGATTCTATTAACTCTGGTTCATGGTGAATTATTCCTTTGTGTTTTTTTAACGTTGCTTTATAAATTTCAGCAGACCTATTTATGTAGGATTTTTGTACCGATTGGCTGGAAAGTATTTTTTCCTTTCTCTTTTGCTTTTGCCAGTCACTTGAAATACTGATCAGAATGACTTTATATTAATTTTTTTGTTGGAGATTTTTCTGATTACTCATAGTAAAAACAAAGTCATGGGAATTATGAAGCAGGCTAGTGGTGAAATACATTCTGGATTGTTTTTAACTCAAAGCTCAAGACAGTCCCTTTTGTCTCCCTTTCTTTGAGAGTATTAAAACTTCAAATTTCTCACCATGATATAGAGTTGCCTTTTTAATTCCCAACTTTACAAGCTAACCCAGAGTTCTGTATTACCCCATCACCTCTTGATTGAAGTTAGGCAGATAATTTCTTTAACTCTAGAAAACTGGTCAATAAACATGCACAAAAAAAGTATATTAAGGTAACACATGCAATCAAAATAAGGAATAGAGTTGTCAGTTTAATCACTAATCACATGAAATCAAGAAGACACAAATATGTTGAAGATGAACAGATGATCACATCTGTTATATATTTTCATTAATTTCTAGTATTTTATTCTATAGACTGTATTCTTTGGATTTGATTCTCTTCACTTTTTCTAATTTCTTGAGCTGGTGCTTGGAGTTACTGATTTTTGTTTCTATTTTTTCTAATATATATATATTTAAAGTCATAAAATTCCATCCAAGCACACTTTAACTTTGTACTTCCCATATTGATAATTTCATATCATTATTATAACTCATTTAAAAATACCTTCTAATGTCCATTATGTTTTTCTCTTTAAGAAAATGGATTATTTAGAAGGGAATTTTCTTAATTTCCAAAAACGTATTGAAAACTTCCTAATTTCCTTTTTTTACTAATATCTAACTGAATTTCAGTATGTTTAGAGAGACTGTTCTGCTTAGTTTTTAATCTTTGAAATGTTTTCACCCCTTACTTTGTAGCTTAGCATTGATCATTGTACTTTGCAGATAAATTTTTATACCTTGAAGGTTTGTGGCAACCCTGTGTTGAATAAATTTATCAGTGCCATTTTTTCCAACAACATATGTTCATTTCATGTGTCTGTGCCTATTTTGATAATTCTTTCATTATTTCAAACTTTCTAATTATTTTTTTTCTTATTGGGTTTGCTGAAAGGTTCATTTTTTTTTTTTTCTGTACAATGGCTTTTGTAGTGCTTAGTTGTCTTTAACTTTATTTGAAACAATTTTGGTAGATTGTGCTGTGACAGCTGTCATATTGGCATGGATTAAAAAAAGCTTAACAAAACTGGTGAATTTTTGTATAGCCATTTTAATATTGAAGATGGAAGAAAAAACCAACATTTTTGGCATATGATGCTTTATTATTTCAAGAAAGGGAAAAATGCAACAGAAACACACAAAAAAGATTTGTGCAATGTATGGAGAAGGTGCTGTGACTAACTGAACATGTTAGAAGTGGTTCATGAAGTTTCCTGCTACAGATTTCTCACTGGGTGATGCTCCTCAGTTGGGTAAACCATTTGAAATTGATAGCGATCAAATCAAGACATTAAGTGAGAACAGTCAGTGTTATGCGGCTGCTGCTGCTAAGTCACTTCAGTTGTGTCCGACTCTGTGCGACCCCATAGACGGCAGCCCACCAGGCTCCCCTGTCCCTGGGATTCTCCAGGCAAGAACACTGGAGTGGGTTGGCATTTCCTTCTCCAGTGCATGAAAGTGAAAAGTGAAAGTGAAGTCACTCAGTCGTGTCTGACTCTTAGTGACCCCATAGATGGCAGCCCACCAGGGTCCTCCATCCATGGGATTTTCCAGGCAGGAGTACTGGAGTGGGGTGCCATTGCCTTGTCCGAGTCAGTGTTATACCATGCAGGAAGTAGCCAACATACGCAAAAGATCTAAATCAAGCCTTGAAAGTCATTTGCACCAGCTTGGTTATTTCCATTAGTTAAGTGAATGAAATCTTCTTGACCATATTTCTGGATGTGATTCTCTGCTTAAACATAATGAAAACATTCCATTTTAAAAGCACATTGTGACAGGTAATAAAAAGTGAATACGGCAAAATAATGTGGAGCAGAAAAGAATGTGGGGCAAAGCAGAATGAGCCACCAGCAACCTCATGGAAGACTGGTCTCATCCAGAGAAGGTGATGCTGTGTATATGCTGGCATTGGAAGGGAGACCTCTACTATCGGTTCCTTCTGGAAGCCAAACTATTAATTCCAACAAGTGCTACTCAGTTAGACCAACAGAAAGCAGCACTTCACAGTGTCCAGATTAGTTAACAGAAAACACATAATCTTCCATCTGGAAAGTGCAAGAACATGTGTTTCTTTGATGACCAGGCAAAAACTGTGATAGCTTGGCTAGGACATTAATTCATCTGCCATATTCATCAAACATTGCACCTTTGGATTTCCAGTTATTTCCGTCTTTACAGATTCCCTTAATGGAAAAAATTTCTCCAGTGGGAAAAAGTTTCCTCGAAGACTATAAAAGGCACCTGGAACAGTTCTTTGCTCAAAAAAGAGAAAGTTTTGAGACGATGCAATTATGCAGTTACCTGAAAAGTGACAGAATTTAGTAGAACAAAATGGTAAATACGTTGTTCAATAAAGTTCATGGTAAAAATGAAAAGTATGTCTTTTATTTTTACTTAAAAACTGAAGGGACTTTTTGGCCAATCCACTATTAGAGTAGTTTTGGTAATGTATGATCTTTGATTTTGCTACTATGACTTACTGAAGGTTCAGATGATCGTTAGCCTTTTGTTTTTTAGCATTATTTCCTAATCAAAGGAGATCCAACCAGTCCATCCTAAAGGAAATCAGTCCTGAAAGTTCTTTGGAAGGACTGATGCTGAAGCTGAAACTCCAGTTCTTTGGCCACCTGATGCGAAGAACTGACTCATTGGAAAAGACCCTGATGCTGGGAAAGATTGAAGGCGGGAGGAGAAGGGGCCGAGAGGATGAGATGGTTGGATGGCATCACCGACTCAATGGACCTGAGTTTGGGTAAACTCTGGGAGTTGGTGATGGACAGGGAGGCCTGGCGTGCTGTTTATCCATGGGGTTGCAAAGAGTCGGACACAACTGAGCGACTGAACTGACTGACTGGCACTTTTTTTGAGCATAATGCTATTGCACACTTAATAGACTATAGTAGAGTATAAACATAAATATTATAGGCACTGGGAAACCAAAATGTTTGTTTGGGTTGACTCACTTTATTATGATATTTAGTTTATTGTGGTGGTCTGAAACTGAACCTGCAATATCTTCAAGGTATTACCTGTATTCTGAAGTTGTTAGGTGTAAGTGTCTACATAAGTCACTTAAGCCAATACAGTTAATCACTTAAAAAATATTTTTTTATTGGAGTATAGTTGATTTACAGGGTTGTATTAGTTTCAGAATAGCTGAGTGAATCATTTTTATGTATACATGTATCCATTCTTTCTTACATTCTTTTCTCATAGGTTATTACAGAATATTGAGTAGAATTCTCTTTGCTTTTCAGTAGGTCTTTATTAATTATATATTTCATCAAAATACATAAAAATAATAGTGTGTATATGTTAATCCCAGTCTCCTAATTTATCCCCTCCACCTTGCTTGCACCTTTGGTAGCCATAAGTTCGTTTTCTACATTGTGACTCCCTGTTTTGTAAATATGTTCATTTGCACCGTTTTTTTAAAGATACCACATATAAGCAATATCATATGATGTGTCTTTGTCTGACTTCACTTCCTATGATAATCTCTAGGTCCAACTGTGTTGCTGCAAATGACATTTCATTCTTTTTTATGGCTCAGTAAATATCCCATTGTGTGTGTGTGTGTATTTATGCATTCCTCTGTCAACAGACATTTAGGTTGCTTCCATGTCTTTGCTATTGTAAATGCTGCTCCAGTGAACATTGGGGTACATGTATCTTTTTGAATTATGGCAACAGCATTGGATATTTATATTTCCAGGGCAATACTGGCTGTTTGATCTGTTTATTTCTTCGTATATGAATATAAATATGTTAAAAGCACCCAGTTTGATTGAGGAAAATTCTTAAAGAGATAGTAGTACCAGACCACCTTACTTGTCTACTGAGAAACCTATATGCAGGTCAGGAAGCAACAGTTAGAACCGGACATGGAGCAGTTGACTGTTTCAAATTAAAACTGTTTAACTAGTAGGGCAAGGTTCATGGATGTATGAACCTTGGGAATGGAATATGACAAGGCTGTATATCGTCATCCTGCTTACTTAACTTATATGCAGAGTACATCATGTGAAATTCCAGGTTGAATGAATCACAAGCTGGAATCAAGATTCCTGGGAGAAATAACAACATCAAATATATAGATGATACCACTCTAATGGCAGAAAGTAAAGAGAAATTAAAGAGCCCCTTGATGAAGATGAAAGAGGAGACTGAAAAAGCTGGCTTAAAATTCAGCATTCAAAAAATGAAGATCATAGTAGCATCCAATCCCATCACTTCATGGCAATTAGAAGGGGGAGAAACTGGAGGCAGTGTCAGATTTTATTTTCTTGGGTTCCAAAATCACTGCAGATTGTGACTGCAGCCATGAAATTAAAAGATGCTTACTTCTTGGAAGAAAAGCTATGACAAACCTACCCAGTATATTAAAAAGCAAAGACATTACTTTGCTTACTGAGAAAGGTCATATAGTCAAGGCCATGATTTTTCCAGTAGTCATGTATAGATGTGAGGGTTGGACCATAAAGAAGGCCGAGTGCCACAAAATTGATGCTTTCAAATTGTGGTGTTGGGGAAAACTCTTGAGAGTCCCATGGACAGCAAGTAGATCAAACCAGTCAGTCCTAAAGGAAATCAACCCTGAATATTCATTGGAAGGTCTGATGTTGAAACTGAAGCTCCAGTTCTGTGGCCACTTGATGTGAAGAGCCCATTCACTGGAAAAGACCCTGATACTGGGAAAATTGACGGCAAGAGGAGAAGGGGTGGAAGAGGGTGAGATGATTAGTTAGCGTCACTGACTTAATGTACATGAGTTTGAGCAAACTCCAGGAGATGGTGAACAACAGTGAGGCCTCACGTGGTGTCGCAGAGTCAAACCTGACCTAGTGACTGAACAACAACCTCTTTTTGATTATGGCAACACAATCATGATATTTGTATTTCCACACCAATAGTGACTGTTTCACCTGTTTATTTGTTCATTTATGAAGAGAAATGTGTTAAAAGCACCCGTTTTGGTTGAGGATGTATTTCTTTATCCTTCAGTTCAGTTCAGTTCAGTTCAGTCGCTCAGTCGTGTCCAACTCTTTGCGACCCCATGAATCGCAGCACGCCAGGCCTCCCTATCCATCACCATCTCCCGGAGTTCACTCAGACTCACGTCCATCGAGTCTGTGATGCCATCCAGCCATCTCATCCTCGGTCGTCCCCTTCTCCTCCTGCCCCCAAGACTCTTGAGAGTCCCTTGGACTGCAAGGAGATCCAACCAGTCCATTCTGAAGGAGATCAACCCTGGGATTTCTTTGTAAGGAATGATGCTAAAGCTGAAACTCCAGTACTTTGGCCACCTCATGCGAAGAGTTGACTCTTTATCCTTATAGTTCTATAAAGATAGTATTTTCACATTTTGAGAATGCATTATTTAGTGCACACTAGCCATTACATCTGGTTAATTGGACATATTATAAATTAATGGTTAATTGGACACATTTTTACAGTTAAGTCTCCTTTTTCCTTTTTTTCCCTTTCTCTTTTGGTCTGATGTTGTTGTTGTTCAGTCCTCAAGTCATGTCTGACTGTCTGCGACTCCATGAAGCGCAGCACGCCAGGGTTCCCTGTCTTTCACTATCTCCCTGAATTTGCTCAGACTCATGTCCACTGAGTCAGTGATGCCACCCAACCATCTTATCCTCTGTCACCCCTTTATCCTCTTGCTCTCAATCTATCCCAGCATCAGAGTCTCTTCCAGTGAGTTGGCTGTTCGCATCAGGTGGCCAAAATATTGGAGCTTCATCTTTAGCATCAGATATTAATATAACTATGTGTGTGTGTGTGTGTGTGTATCAGCTTCCTTTTGGTTGATATTTATATGTTCTTATTTTATATTCAGCCCCTTTTATCTTTATATTTTAGATCAGTTTCTTGGTAAATAACATGTATTTGGACTTTTTTTTTTTTGGCTTCCCTGGTGGCTAAGACAGTAAAGAATCTGCCTTCAATATGGGAGACCTGGGTTTGATCCCTGGGTCGGAAAGATTCCCTGGTGAAGGGAATGACTACCCATTTCAGTATTCTTGCCTGGAGAATTCCATGGACAGAGGAGTCTGGCAGGCTACAGTCCATGTGGGTCACAAAGAGTTGGATACAACTGAGTAACTGACACTTTCACTGGACCTTTTACCTCTTAGTTGGAAACACTTTGATTTTAAATTAGTGCACTTATTCCATCTACTTTAAGTATAATTTTGATACATAATTATGTTTAAATTTACCATGTTCTGAATAGGTTTCTAAATGTCATGTTTGGTTTTCTTTTCTGACCTCCTTTCTTACTTTTTTTGAATTGATTGGACTGAATATTGTTTATCTTTTACTATTATGCCCACTTAGATTTTATATATACTTATTCTGTTTTCTTGTTGATCATATTAGCGATATTTTAATCCTTACTAATTTTAGTGACTAAATAATAGTAACAACAATTTAATAAATTAGTACTTACCTCATTTTTTATTTATATACAACTTTTGTTGTGCAAGGTTGCTTTTTCAGGTTTCTTAAATAGAATCTTAGACCATTGATTTTAGATTTTTTATCTTGTCTTGTATCAGTATATAAAGCTATCAATTCCCTCTATAAACAACTTTAAATATTTTCCCACAATTTTAGATTGTCATTATCATTTAGTTTATGGTATTTATTTCCCTTGTGATTTCTTCTTTGACTCATGAGTTATATAGAAATGTTTTATTTCTGTTTTCAAACTACCTTTTAATATTATCATTTACTGTCATTATTATTACTGCTTTTTAACTGCATTCCAGTTTGTCAGAGAACATCCCATATGATTTCATTCTTTTTTAATCAAGACATGTTTTATAGTTCAGCCTACAGTCTTTCTGGTGAACGTTTTATGCATACTTGAAATAAATTTTTTTTAGGTGTAATATTTGTTGATAACAAAGAGTGTTGACAGTGTTGTTCAATATTTCTGTATCATTGCTGTTTTTTTATATAATTGTTCTATGATTTCTTGAGAGTTGAGTGTTGAAATCATCAACTATTTGTATGCCCTGTCAGTGTTTGTATCTCCTATCGGTTCTATCAGTTTTTGCTTCATGTATTTTGAACTCTAATTATTAGTGGCATGTACATTTAGGATTATTATTTTTGCTTGGGTTTATTTAACTTTTTTTTCATGAACTTTGGAATCTTTTTGGCAATTATTTGTTCATTTTTTAAAATTTCTCCTCCTCCCTTTTAGGAACTATTCTACAAGCCACTGTGGCTCTGTTCTGTGTACTTCATTGTGGATAGTTTCTATTATGTTTTTATTTTCTGTTTCCTAATTAAGCCCATCTAATCATATTTTTTAATTTCAGATATTGTTTTTCAGCGAAATTCAATTTGACTTTTTTATATTGTCCCATATTTCCCTTAATTATGTTCATATTCTCCTTTAAACTGTTGAACATATTTAATAATAGTTGTTTGAGAGTTTTTATCTCCTAGTTTTATTATTTTGGGGAGCTTCCCTGGTGGCTCAGAGAGTAAAACGTCTGCCTGCAATACGGGAGACCTGGGTTTGACCCCTGAGTTGGGAAGATCCCCTGGAGGAGGAAATGGCAACCCACTCCAGTATTCTTGCCTGGAGAATCTCATGGACGGAGGAGCCTGGTGGGCTACAGACCACGGGCTTGCAAAGAGTCGGACATGCCTGAGGGACTTCACTTTCTTTTTTATTTTTATTATTTCTGGGTCTTTTTTTGTTGAAACACGTTTGCCTTAGTTATGTGTCATGTTTCCTACTTCCTTTGTATGTGGGCTCAGTTGTTCAGTCATGTCTGACTCTTTGTGACTCCATTGACTGTAGCCTGGCAGGCTCCTCTGGAATTTTCTAGGCAAGAATACAGGGTTTCCATTTTCCACTCTAGCTGATCTTCTCAACAAAGGGAGCAAACCTGCATCTCTTACGTTTCTTACACTAGCATGCAGATTCTTTACCACTCAATACCTGGGAAGCCCATACCCCTTTGTACATATAGTAATTTTTCAATTAGATATAGATATTGGAATACTACATTGTTTAGTGTCTAGTATTTGGTGTCTTTCAAGAATGTTGAAAATTGTTCTGGTATACTTTTAATTAATATATGGGTATTTGTTATGACAAATACAGGACTTATTCAATTGTTAAGTCATGTCCAACCCTTTGTGACCCCATGAACTGCAGCATAACTGGCTTCCCTGTCTTTCACTGTCTCAGAATTTGCTCAAACTCATATGTGTGTGTGTATACACACATATATATATGTATATGAGGAAGCAGAGGGAGAGAGAATTTATCTTCTCGGTTTAGTAATTGCTATGATCTTTTGGGTTTATTATCTCTGTTCCATTATGTAGAAAGAGTGTCTATGTAAATGTATGGGGCGGTCATTGGGCTCACCTCATTTGCCTACCATATTTCATTGTTTTACATTGCTTTCTTGTCCAGTTTCTTTTAAACACTTGTTTTATACATGTTGGTTTATGATGGGATGACTACTGCAGTACCATTATGACCTGAACAAAATTTTCTTCCAAGCATTTTTCATAGATTTTAATTTTATGTATATTTTTACCCATATGACTTTTTAAAGTATTTTATTTATTCAGCATTTATTTTGATTCAAATCACATCTGCCTTTTCATACATTTTTGTTCTCCAGTGCGGGTTTACAGATGACATTTTTCTGTTTTCATTTGTCAGAAAATGTCTTTATTTCAGCTTTTATGTTGAAGAGCAGTTTCACTGTGTGAAGTTTCTATAATACTTTGCCAAATGTTTACTTCCATGACTTTGAAAATATCCCACTGTCTTCTGGCTTCCATGATTTATTTTAGAAAGTTTCCTGTAATTTTACTTATCTTTAGTTGTCTTTTTAGTTGTCTTTAGTTGTCTTTGGAAAGGAGAAAAGGAAAGATATAAGCATCTGAATGCAGAGTTCCAAAGAATAGCAAGAAGAGATAAGAAAGCCTTCTTTAGCAATCAATGCAAAGAAATAGAGGAAAACAACAGAATGGGAAAGACTAGAGATC
>SJYX01006267.1:162001-175920 GCA_006410675.1 Oreotragus oreotragus | reverse complement strand
TTGAAACCAGTTGCTACTAGAGGGAAGGGCAACATTATTAGCAGCAATAGCCTATTCTGACTAGGTGTGGCAGAAAATATTTTCCTTTTTTCGCTAACCTATTTGATATTGTCAATGTGTGGTACACTGACCACACATAGGAGCAATTCAGCAGTCAACAGAGCTAGGAAATGTTTATTTCTGCACTATACTGCCAACGTCACACATTTGAGAGGTAATCTTTTAAGCAATGAGATTGAAGTCATGATTCAGTTTATTTTGTGAAAAAATTTTCAAGTGTATCTTTGTCTCAAGAATTTCATTCTGTGATGGTGACCGTATCACAAATGGTGATCCCACCACAGATGGTGACCCCAGCTTTGGTTTTGACTATATCTGAATATTAAGTTCAGACTTGACTTCAGTATTGGGCACACGTATGTATTTATTACATGTCTATTAGCTTGTGAATAGATACAAAAGAGCAATCAGAATTCGAGGACTATCTAGCACCTACCGCCTGATTTAAGAAAAAGAACAACACATTAATAGTCAGTGCTTTCCTCATCCAGTCCCCTTTCCCCAAAGGTATCCACTTTTCTGAGTTTTGAATTTATCAGCTTCTTACTTTTCTTTACAGGTTTATGATATATGTTAACATATCTGAACAATATAGTCTTAGTTTTACATGTTCTTATTTTATATAAGTAGAATTATGTTTTTGTTTTTCTGTAACCAAAATTGTTAACATTGTATTTGAGATTAATGCATGTTGTGACATTCATTTTCTTGGCACTATAGTATTTCATTGGATATACAGTCCATGTTTTATTTATTCATTCTACTCTTTATGGACTTGTTTTGATTTTTAAAAATTTTACTCTTGTACACAGTGTTGCTTGAATATTCTTTGTTATGCGTCCAAATGCACAAATGTGAGAATGTTTCTCTTGTGTGGCTGGTGTGCAGACACTGAAGGAGTAAGAGGTTGGAAGTCAAGTTTTATTTTCCTCATATACATATCCAATTGTGTCAGCTGTCCTCTCCTCATTCCATGAGTGCCACATCTATAATATACCCAGTGCCATTTATGAATGAGCCCATGTCTAGTGACTGTTCTGTTACACAAATAAACTGTTCTGTTTATTTGTGTCTTGGGGCATTGATACAATACTAAGTCTTCCAGTTCGTAAACATGGTATATCTCTCCATTTATTTAGATCTCCCTTCCTGTCTCTCAATGCAGCTTTATAAGTTTTCTTATCAGAAGTACTTCCATTTTGTTCCTCTGGCCCCATGAAGATGCCTAAACCACTGTTAAGCCTCTCAGTTGAGTCTCAAAGATTGGCTGACATGCATTTGGCAAAATGCCAGACAAAAAGTATCTTGTTAAGTCTTTTATTTCTACTGAGGTCAATGGTGGCAAATTATATATATATATATATATTTTTTGGAAGTCAACTTTTATTTTCCTCATATACATATCCAATTGTGTCAGCTGTCCTCTCCTCACTCCATGAGTGCCACATCTATAATATACTCAGTGCCATTTATGAATTAGCCCATGTCTAGTGACTGTTCACAATACTAAGTCTTCCAGTTCGTAAACATGGTATATCTCTCCATTTGTTTAGATCTCCCTTCCTGTCTCTCAATGCAGCTTTATAAGTTTTCTTATCAGAAGTACTTACATTTTGTTCCTCTGGCCCCATGAAAATGCCCAAACCACTGTTAAGCCTCTCAGTTGAGTCTCAAAGATTGGCTNTTTATGAATTAGCCCATGTCTAGTGACTGTTCACAATACTAAGTCTTCCAGTTCGTAAACATGGTATATCTCTCCATTTGTTTAGATCTCCCTTCCTGTCTCTCAATGCAGCTTTATAAGTTTTCTTATCAGAAGTACTTACATTTTGTTCCTCTGGCCCCATGAAAATGCCCAAACCACTGTTAAGCCTCTCAGTTGAGTCTCAAAGATTGGCTGACATGCATTTGGCAAAATGCCAGACACATATCATTGGATTTCTATTTCTTTGTAGATCTTGGCTTGGTAATTCGACACTCTCTTTTTAGCTATTTGATACTTCAAGGATCATGATTTTTATATTTTGCAGAGTTATTTTAGTTTCCTTCAGCAAGAGAATTGGCCCAGATTACCCAGTCTGCCACCACTAGAGGAAGTCCCTAAATCTTTTTGTATTTGCATCCTCTAGGTCTTTCCATTTTATCTCCTTTTCTCTTCCCCTCACATTCAGGGTTTATCACAACCTATTCATTTCATTTAATTTTTCAAATATGTTTGCATATAAATATATAAACAGTCTCAGTTCAGTTCAATTGCTCAGTCAGATCCAACTCTTTGTGACCCCCTGGACTGCAGCATGCCAGGCCAACCTGTCCATCACCAGCTCCTGGAGTGTACTCAAACTCATGTCTATTGAGTCAGTGATGCCATCCAACCATCTCATCCTCTGTCACCCCCTTCTCCTCCCGCCTTCAATCTTTCCCATCACCAGGGACTGTTCAAATGAGTCAGTTTTTGCATCAGGTGACCAAAGTATTGGAGTTTCAGCTTCAGCATCAGTCCTTCCAATGAATATTCAAGACTGATCTCCTTTAGGACGGACTGGTTGGATCTCCTTGCAGTCCAAGGGACTCTCAAGAGTCTTTTCCAACACCACAGTTCAAAAGCATCGCTTTCTGTATAGTCAAACTCTCACATCCATACGNATTGCCTCCTGGACCGTCCAAGATTTCTAAAGAAAATGTCATTTACAAACTATTTTAAAGATTTTTTTGTGGTTAATGGCTGTTTGCTTGATTTTCTGGAACTAGGAGATGATTTACATCTATCTAGCAATCAAAACTGTATTTTTATTTTTATTACCACCTGTGTAGTAACTGGATGGAGAGAGAACAATAGGCTTATTCATTTTTGGTTCTTTTCTCCTTGTTGAATTAATGCATTTCATGTAATTGTTTTTTCATATACTGAAGTTTAGGAAACTTATTTTAGTGATTAAAGTGGGATGACAAATGGCAGTTTAGTTGAATATTGACATATACCCTGAAATTTGTAACTTGAAGAGACAAGCAGAAGGACAAAATGCCAACATGCCAAGAATGGTGGACTAAAGGATAGATTGAGCCTGCAACCTTGCTATTGTTGAACCACTGTGCTGACCTAGACTGCATTTTCCCTGCTTTCCAATCGTGGTAGCTAAATGTCTGTTGCATGAACTCTGCTGTTTGAGGTTGTTTTTTGCAGACAAATGCATTCCTAACAGATCTGATTTCATAAACCAAATTCCTTCCTGCCCATCTCCTCTCCTATCCTGCCCCTCTTCTTATATTTCTTCAGTTAATGGCATTCACCAATTGCCCAATCTCAGGAATATTTCTCAATTTCTTTCACTTATGTACCTACNAAACCAAATTCCTTCCTGCCCATCTCCTCTCCTATCCTGCCCCTCTTCTTATATTTCTTCAGTTAATGGCATTCACCAATTGCCCAATCTCAGGAATATTTCTCAATTTCTTTCACTTATGTACCTACGTCCTTGACAACAGAGACTATTTCTGGTTCATCTTTTCTAATACAATGCCTCGCACACAGAAGACACTCAAAATATGTTTGTCGAGCTAAATTAAAGCAACTAGATGGTTGATTTCATGGATTAGTACACAGATGCTGAGTAAAGTGAAGAGTATAATCTTGGGAGATATTTTACTTAATAGGCTAGAGTGAGTTTTGATAAGCCAACCTTGATTTTTATCCTAAAATAGCTTTCTATCAACTAAATTTTTTTGCCTTTTTTTATTATATTTTTCACATAGACAGTGTTGGATAAACACTGTCATATTTTTCTTTTTGGATCTTTGTTTAAAATTTTTCCATGTTGAAATTCCCCTCNTGAAGAGTATAATCTTGGGAGATGTTTTACTTAATAGGCTAGAGTGGGTTTTGATAAGCCAACCTTGATTTTTATCCTAAAATAGCTTTCTATCAACTAAATTTTTTTGCCTTTTTTTATTATATTTTTCACATAGACAGTGTTGGATAAACACTGTCATATTTTTCTTTTTGGATCTTTATTTAAAATTTTTCCATGTTGAAATTCCCCTCTCATGACATTTCTGCTTCATAAATCAGTGCTGTTGATTGTTACAACTAGTGTTGGTCTTCCTATATTTACCCTGGCATTCTGCATCTTCATCAAGTCTTCTGCCAATGTCTGCCCTCTTTTCTTGCATTAATTGATTATATTAATCTTATTCTCAGGATCTTGGGTAAGTTCTCTGTCTTTTTATACATGGGATGAAGAGAAAATACGTGAAAGGATTCACAATCTGGTGGGGAAATGGATAAGTCATCAGATTTGTAGTGGGAAAAAAAACTCCAGGGTTTATGTAGCAGCAATTCCTGGATGTGTGATGTTAATGAAGTCAAGAAACTCAGTCAGTTTTATTTATTTACAATTTTTAAAAGTTGAAGTATAGTTGATTTATGATGTTGTGTTAATTTCAGCTGTGGAGCAAAGTGATTCAGTTATATATATCTATTCTTTTTCAGATTCTTTTCCATTAGACATTATTAGAAAATATTGAGTATAATTCGCTGCATTTTACATTAGGTCCTTGCTGTTTATTTCATATATAGTAATATTTATATTTAATCACAACATCCTAATTTATCTCTCTCACATTTCCCCCTTTGGCAAACATAAGTTTGTTTTCTATGCCCGTGAGTCTATTTCTGTGTTGAAAATAAGTTCATTTGTATCATTTTCTAGATTCTACAGATAAGCAATAAAATATGATATTTGCTTTGTCTGACATTTCACTTTGTATGGTAATCTCTTTGTCCAATCATGTTGCTGCAAATGACATGATTTCATTCTTTTTTATGGCTAAGTAATATTCCATTGTGTATATATACCACATCTTTATCCGTTCCTCTGTCAGTGGTCATTTAGGTTGCTTCCATGTCCTGGCTATTGTAAATAGTGCTGCAATGAACACTAGGGTGCATGTATCTTTTTGAGTAACTGTTTTCCCCAGATTTATGCCCAGGAGTGAGATTTCAAGGTCATATGATAGCTCTTTTTTTAGTTTCTTTAAGGAACCTCCATAAAAAAAATGGCTTCAAGCTCAACATTCAGAAAACTAAGATCATGGCATCTGGTCCCATTACTTTATGGCAAATAGATGGGGAAACAGTGCAAAAAGTGACTGACTTTATTTTTTAGGGCTCCAAAATCACTGCAGATGGTGACTATAGCCATGAAATTAAAAGATGCTTTCTCCTTGGAAGGAAAGTTATGACCAATCTAGACAGCATATTAAAAAGCAAAGTAATGTCAACAAAGTTCTATCTAGTCAAGGTTATGGTTTTTCCAGTAGTCATGTATGGATGTGAGAGTTGGACTATAAAGAAAGATGAGCACGGAAGAATTGATGCTTTTGAACTGTAGTGTTGGAGAAAACTCTTGAGAGTCCCTTGGACAGCAAGGAGATCCAACCAGTCCATCCTAAAGGAAATCTGTCCTGAGCGTTCATTGGGAGGACTGATGTCAAAGCTGAAACTCCAATACTTTCGCCACCTGATGTGAAGAACTGACTCATTTGAAAAGACCCTGATGCTGGGAAAGATTGAAGGCAAGAGGAGAAGGGGATGACAGAGGATGAGATGGTTGGATGGCATTACTGACTCAGTGGGCATGAATTTGAGTAAACTCAGGGAGTTGTTGATGGACAGGGAGACCTGGCATGCTGTGGTCCATGGGGTCGCAAAGAGTCGGACACGACTGAGCAACTGAACTGAACTGAACTGATACTGTTCTCTACAGTGGCTGCACCAATTTATATCCCCCAAAACAGTGTAGGAGAAACCCAGTCAATTTTGTTTTCTTACCTTGGCATCACTAACTCAATGGACATGAGTTTGAGGGACTACAGGAAATGGTTACGGACAGGGAAGCTACAATCCCTAGGGTCACAAAGAGTCAGACATGACTTAGTGACAGAACAGCAACAATATTTAAAAGAGGAATCAGTTACATCTATCCTGTTCAGCTCACAAAACTGTTGTGAGAATCACGAATCCTACTTACATCATGTGTCTATTCTAGGATGCAGTGACTTGCACTTGAACCACAAAGATAGAGCAAGATTATCATAGAAGGAGAGAAGGTGCCACAGTGGGAGAAAAGTAGGAGAAATAATAAATAAATTTCCCAAAGAGCTAGCTTATAGAAACCAGCCATACCGAGATAGCTCTTGTGCTTGAGAAGAGTGGCCAATTTATTCTTTTCTATATTATGTAATAGAAGTTACTAAAAGATGGAATGGGAGAATAAATTGCTTTCAGCAATTTGAAAACCCTTGATAAATTCCAAGTCCTGTTTAGTTTTTCTTGGGATGGCTACACTTTAGCTCTTGACCTCAGAGTCCAAACCTCTGTAGACCTTTGTCCAACCTTTTCATGTTACAATAAAGAAACTGAGATTTAACAAAGATAAATGACTTGCTTTAGATCTTAAGGCTAATCAGTGTATAGGACTTCCCAGGTGGCAGAAAGTGAAAGTGAAAGTGAAGTTCACTCAGTCGTGTCCGACTCTTTGCAATCCCATGGACCGTACAGTCCATGGAATTCTCCAGGCCAGAATACTCAAGTGGGTAGCCTTTCCCTTCTCCAGGGGAATCTTCCCAACCCAGGGATCGAACCCAGGTCTCTCACATTGCAGGTGCATTCTTTACCAGGTGAGCCACAAGGGAAGCCCAAGAATACTGCAGTGGGTAGCCTATCCCTTCTCCAGGGGATCTTCCTGACCCAGGAATTGAACCAGGGCCTCCTGCATTGCAGGTGGATTCTTTACCAGCTGAGCTACCAGAGAAGCCCACTGGTAAAGAACTCACCCGCAGAAATGCAGGAGACCGCAAGAGACTTGGGTTCGATTCTTGGGTCGGGAAGATCCCCAGGAGGAGGGCATGAATAACTTGCTCCAATATTCTTGCTTGGAAAATCCCATGGACAGAGGAGCCTGGAGGCTACAGTCCATAGGGTTGCAAAGAGTTATACATGACTGAAGTGACTTAGCACACTTGCAATCAGTGTATAATCAGGACCTAGAACTCAGGTCTCTTAGCTGCTGTGCTGAGAGATCCAACCATGTTACAATCGTGTGTAATATATTTCCTAGTAATTCATTACTAGAAAGAGTTCAAGCACCAAGAATTTTTGAAAGACTTACTTTTTCATTTTAGCAAAAATGAGAGAAAATTCTAGTTAATCCCTATAGTCATGCTCACACTCTTATTTACAGTCCATCATTTTGTGAAGAGCGGGAACAGTGGTGGGGATTACATTCCACTTTGGGTGCATCCATGAAAGTGTTTTGCCTGTGTGAGCATCAGTTGTGTCCCAACGCAAAAAGTTTAAATATCACAGTGTCAAATCATGTGATGTCAAGAGAGCCTCTGAGCATCTGCCTTTCTGTGATTTATTTTTCCTTTAAAGGGAAAAACGTAACTTGATTTTCCCTGGACGTAGTGTCGGATGGAAAAGGACGCTGTGCCCTAGAACACCCACTACTCAAGAGGCATCCACTAATTATTCATTCTCCTTTTTTCATCCAGAGCCTTGGCTCTCATTGGATATTTCTGCTGCAAATTTCTGCATGCTAGTTTATTAATTTCATTATACTTTCATTTCTTAAAAAATATTTCAGAGCTTATATGTGTACCAAGAGGTATAGGTAACCAAATAAAGAAGTAATTTGCTAGTGTTTATATTCCTATACCTTTAGTTTCCCAAAGTGAGTACAAAATGATGATGATTATTATTTTTTTCAAAATACTGGAACAGTATTAAGACTCTAGTGTGCTATTATAATGATTAGCCTTCTTTGGCAAGCTGCGCTGTAACACACGTTAGAACACACAATGAAGTCAAGGACATTTAAGTGGGCCTTTAATAACTATTGATAACGGTGGTAATGATGATAGTGATCACAGTGACAAGAATGACGTAACCATGGCACCTTGCAATTTGTGGTAAACAATGGAAATTACATAGCAACTTCTGTTGCTGTCATCTTCCACACAAGTGCCTGAAAACATTAATTAACTGGAGAGATTGCTGCAAAGTCTCTTGGTAGCAGACAGACTTTAATCCAGGTAAACAGTAGAAATCAGTATTACCAGGAAGTCTGGAATAAACCATTAATTGTATGAATTACAGTGTTTCATGGTTATTATCAATCTCCAAAGAGGGAACTCTTGGGGGACAAACATTGCTGGAGGATTTCAGGGTGAGGTTAATGTGGTACTGAGAACTGGACAGGGTCAATGTGGACTCTAGTGTTTGATCCAGCATCCATTAAGCTGCATCTTTGATGAACTGTGATGGCACTGGATCCCAGTGGTCCAAAGGCTTTTGATGTCATTAGCTACTCCGAGGCTGAGGGCAACTGGTAAGAGGACTATGTGTCAAGTGCAAAGGAAGAGTAGCTGCTCTAATTGTGTTACCAAAGATTTAGATCTGGATCTGTTGCAAAACCTGGGGCTTGTCTGTTCCCATCTCACGTAATTGTTTATTGGAGGGACAGATGAATGCTTGCTTCACAGATGACTACGGTAATAAGATCCTTGGCCAGCCCAACAGATTCAGATTTTATACACAAATCTGTAAAATTTTATTTAATGTGTCCTGATGTGGCATTTTGGCCAATCACATTTTCTTTATACTCTGAATGATTTCACACAGGGAGCTACTTCAAATCATATGTCAGGCAAAACAACATCACTTATGAACCGCTTCTCTCAAGTCTTGGGCAAGAACCCATTTTCCACAAATTTGGGCCTTTGGAATATTTATTTCAAATTAAGACTTGAATAAAGAAGTGAAATAGTATCAATATTGTCTTTTTACTTGCTATATCTGTCTTCTGCAGGGACAGCCAGGGGTGGTAAAAGTGAGGGGTGGAGATTGACAAAGCAGGAATTGATCAGTTTTGTTGGGGGTTGGGGGAGTTGTGGGCTGAAGTCTGCGTTGGTGTGGAGTCAACTCACTGGCCTGAGAAGACAGTGTGAAGCAGTCCAGGTGTCTCTCAATAGGGAAGGGAAGAATGTCTAGACATAAATTACAACACACCTATTTTTTTCCCCAGAAAAAAATAATTTTACAATTATGCCATGTGTTCCCACAGCTCAGATGACTAGACCTCACCCAGTCAGCTCCAACAGCTGCCTGGAGGAGGCAGCGAATCTTCATAACCACCATTGAATGTGGGGAGTTTTTACCCATTTTCAAAGATGAAAATACTAGAGAAGAGACTTTACAAGTGGTTTGCATGAGTGATGATGCTATTTAATCCTCCAAACATACCTGCGATGCAAATTGCATTTCTAGCTTCATTTTACATATGCGGAAACGGATCAATTACCCAAGGTTTCACAGGCACTCCCCGTAGTTTCCCCTGAAAGCCTGTCCTGCTGGATCCTTGGTTGATCCAGATGGGGAAATGAGGCTCAGAGAGGTTCAGAGAATTATTCAATCAAGTTTAGGTTAAATATTTCTAAGTTCAATGCTAATACAGTGGTGTTCTGTTTTTCTTATTCTTCCAAACTTGAAGGACAGCACTTTGCAAAGTGGCCTCAATGGTGGCACCCATATCATTTGAAACAGCCCCCTGAGTCTGATATCTTTTTCAACCCATATTCCCTAAAACACAGAAAATTAGGCCAAGCTTAAAGACTGGAGTTTTATTGGGAAGGGTAACTGCAGAATACTAAGCGGGGAAAAGGAAGGTGAGGCAGGAGGGATGTGTGGAATGAGAGAACACAGCCAGGCACTCACTCACGTGGCAGGTTTTCAACCAAACCATAAAGGACCACAGCACCTCAGACGAAGGAAGAATTCTTCTGATAGCTCTTTCCCATTTTCTGTCTCTTACGCCTACTGTTTACCCCATGAGACATTAACTAACTTCCCTGCAGTTCTGGGTTTGTTACCTGGCTTCTGCAGGCAGCTGCTGGAGACATTACAGCTTTTGCGGATCTGGTCAGATTAGATCTGGGCACCTGAGCCGTTGCTTCTAGCTGAGTATGACCTTCACCTGGACAGAGGCCAAGATAGCCAACAAAGCTGACAGGTGAAGTGGTCAGGGGTTCAGGAGACAGATGAGGCTGAACAGATCTGGGGAGAGACATAGCTGTGTGTCAGACACTGTCAGGCTATCCTCTGGCAGTGGGCCTTCTTATAAGACTGAGGTACTCTCATTTTGTCCCTGAGAGGGGAGGTAAAAACTCCATTGCTCACAGAATCCATGTCACTTGCAATCTTCTAAAAAGGCTAAAAGTGGGTTAGTCAACTAAGCTACTAGCTGTAGCTGATCCCAAGGACATANGTGGAGAAGGAAAGGAAATAGTGGAAACAGTACAGAGACACTCAAGAGTAGAAAGCGGCTACAGAAAATGGACGGACCTAGAGACTGTCATACTGAGTGATATAACTTAGAGCAACAGAAACATAACATGTCTTATATGAGGAATCTGAAAAGACATGATACAAATGACCTTATTTTCAAAACAGAAACTCACAGATTTAGAGAACAAACTATTGTTGCTGAGGGTAAGGATAGGGGGAAAGGATATTAGAAGTTTGGAATGGATAGGTGCACCCTACTATATTTATAATGGATAACCAAAAAGGTCCAGCTGCATAAGCACAGGGAACTCTGCTCAATAGTATGTGGAAGCCTGAATAAAATTCTTCAGCCAGTTATTTCTCCACACTACAACAGTGAGAGCAACAACTAGCAGAATAATTTCAATAGCCAAAAAAAGACTTATGTATAATCTTATTTTTCATAAAAGAATAAGAAATTCAAACAGGTATTATTCAAGAATAGTCATTTCTTTTGCATATGAGTCACCAAGAATGAACAGTCTTAAAACTTGCTAGAAATTCTTGGAGGCTTTTGAAATAATAATCCAACCTACCTAAGAACTTTAATATATAACTTCATTTTATTTCTCTTTCATGGCTCGTTTTGGATTGATATTCTCAGCTGTCAGTCAAGTGTCTTTTACTTCAGCACTGTTGTTTTATTTCTTCATGTACATGAGGGCTTGATAAAGTCCACACTTGAAGGTATTGTACTGCTTCCCAAGATAAACTGCTATAAATCTGCAGATTCTTTAAGGCTCACATTTACCTCAGGAAACTCACTCTAGTATGTTGGTCTTTTTTGTTTGTTTGGTTGTTTTGCATTCAATTCCCAACTGGTAAATATTTCCTTACACTGATAAACTAGTACTCAATTCACAGTTTGCTGAATGAGCTATAGATAAGGCAGCTAAATTTTGGAAAGAAAGGCAGAAAGCAGGCAGGCCCAGTAAGCTCTGAATTAGTAATGAGGTCACTATTCCTCACAG
The DNA here is from genome assembly GCA_006410675.1 of Oreotragus oreotragus. Taxonomy (NCBI): domain Eukaryota; kingdom Metazoa; phylum Chordata; class Mammalia; order Artiodactyla; family Bovidae; genus Oreotragus; species Oreotragus oreotragus. The sequence goes on along the minus strand of SJYX01006267.1, from coordinate 164,505 downwards.
AACAATAAGAGAATCTCAAGAGGGAGGGAAGCATTTTGGCTCAAGTTAGAAAGGGTGGGGCCATGTACATATCACATTTCACAGGGACAGTGCCTGTTTTACAAGCAATTTCAGCAGAATGTTACTCTGTTTTCCACCACACTCCACCTACCTCAGAGTCTGCCAACATTTTTGTAAAATTTTTGCTGAGGAATTTAGTCATGAAATACAGCTTTCTATTGCAAGCATTGCAAAGGGAAGAGAAGTTCATATTTCGATATGATTGGTATTTAGCATAACTGAAACAGTTAATAGTGTTTATCAAATATCAAAATATGCAGAAAAGAAACTGAAAACATTCAAAATTCATTAAGACTTTCAGTACAGTAGCAATAGAAGAAAATTTCCTCAAACTACTAAGGTGAAGGTGAAGTCGCTCAGTCATGTCCAACTCTTTGCGACCCCGTGAACTGTAACCTACTAGGCTTCTCTGTCCACAGGATTCTCCAGGCAAGAATACTGGAGTGGATTGCCATTTCCTTCTCCAGGGGATCTTCCCAACCCAGGGATCGAACCCAGGTCTCCCGCATTGGAGGCAGACACTTTAACCTCTGAGCCACCAGGGAAGCCCTCAAACTACTAAAAGGCACCAAAAATAACAAGGCAGACTTTAACTAACATTGCATTTAAAGAAGAGACTGAGTTTTTTCCCCCTATGATTAAGGATAAGGCAAAGAGACCTATGCTTTCTATTTCTATTAAACAGTGGACTGGAAGGTCACAAAACTACAATAAGGCAAGAAAAAGTAAACACAAAGTACAGTTGGAAGAGATGAATTCAAATTCTCTTCTTTCAGAGAAAACATTAAATATACAGAGTAAAATGTAATATACAGAGAAAATCCTATGAATCTACAAAAACACAATTATGCATATAAGTGAGTTGAATATATTTCCAAAATAAAAGTCAATATATAAAAATCAAGATTATTTTACATACTGGAAACAAACAATTGGAAATTGAAGTACAATATCATGCATAATAGTTTTCCTGGTGGCTCAGATGGTAAAGAATCTTCCTGCAATGTAGGATACCCAGGTTCAATCCCTGTGTTGGGAAGATTCCCTGGAGAAGGGAATGGTTACCCACTCCACTATTCTTGCCTGGAGAAGTCTATGGAGACAGGATTCTGGTAGAGTACAGCCCATGGAGTTGCAAAGAGTTGGACACAACTGAGTGACTAACACTTTCATTCATCATCCAGAACAGAATCAAAAACATATTGTGGTACTGAATTAATAAAATACATGCAAGATCTGTATGATGAAAACTATAAAACATTAATTTCTGAGAGAAATAAAATTCATAAATAAATGGAGACATACACCGTGATTCTATATTGAAAGACTTAATATTGCTAAGATTTCTGCCAGGGTCCAGCCCCGGTGGATCCAGGGTAATTCGAAGCAGAGATGGAGTTGGCATCCTAGGAAAAAGCTATTTAATTAGAAGTATAAAGAGAGATTAGAAAAGAATAGTGTAGTAGGAAAATTAGTGGAGAAAAAGAGGCTGAATAACTTGGTTTACATGGGGTACCAATAATATCTCAAGACAAGAGATTTGCACCACCTATGTAGGCCACCAGCACCCACTTGAATAGCAGAGGGTGCCCCACCTTGGGCTCCCTCTCGCATGGATCTTAGAAGCCAGGGCAAAATTAGCAGGCTTGGCGAGTACCCATGCCCTAGATGGGAATTCAGCCAGAAAAACGGAGAACAAGAAAGAAAGACACGGGAGAATCAGTCTTTCCAGAAACTGATCCGTTTTCTTTATTTTCAGGTTTGCTTATATACCTTTTGTTACACATAGAGACAAATGGAAATTTTAAAGTCACACGGGGGTCAGTAGTCCTGACCTTTATCAAAATCAGGTGCTTCATATAAATGTATACAAAATAGTCTTAGGGGTTTTACGTCATCTTCTGGCCATGAGGCCTGGTGACATTTTCTGATCCTTTCTTTTCTGATAACAGTCAGCCAACCCGAAATTTATTTTCCAGGGGTGATTTTTCTTAAACCAGGGACCACCCTCTGAAGGTACCAGATAAAGTTGCATTCGTATAGGGTGAGGGTGTAGTGGGTTACAATTAAGAAAAGAATTTACTTAGCCTAAGGTTTAACATGATTAATCTTAAAGGTTAATATTTATTTCTCCTATATGCTGGTTATATATTCATTAACATGTATAAGGGCAGGGGATTTAGCAGCAAACATTGGCCCAATAAATGAAAAACCCTTCACCAACATGATTTTTATCTTTAGAAAAACCCAATGCTAACTAAGACTTTCAAAATACTCCAAACTCTCTGTGCTGTTTATGGTCGAGAGGTTGTAAACAATCATGTACATAGTAGCAAGAGTGTGGATAATCCTGTCACACAAGCTAATCTGCCAGCAGAGAGGTTTGACCTGAGACACCCTTGTCACACCCAGGAATTTTTATTAACTGGAGCTGTAGGTTAACT
>SJYX01006267.1:110746-161798 GCA_006410675.1 Oreotragus oreotragus | reverse complement strand
ATAATCCTGTCACACAAGCTAGTTTGCCAGCAGAGAGGTTTGACCTGAGACACCCTTGTCACACCCAGGAATTTTTATTAACTGGAGCTGTGGGTTAACTCCTTCTCCTAGAGAGGTGTAGGTGAGGGCATAAAGCAGTAAAGTAGGCAGACTCTGGTTTTGGGGGTAAATGTTCAGGAAAACCCAGGGGGAACCCCTGAAGCCTTTGCATTTTGTCAGGCTTCCTTCCTCATGACCTTTGCTATGGGTGGGATTCCTCATGCTGGCTCCCGGCATTTGACCTGCATCTGTTTGCAGCTGCAAGAGCAAGTCTGGCCAGTATCAGAAGAACCAACTTGCTGAGCTCAGGCCAAATTGTCTACTGTAGAACAGTGTGAGAAGTAAATGGTAGTTGGTATCAGTTTTGGAGCAAGAGCTAACATTCACTGATCACTTTCTCTGTGCCAGGTACCGTTCCAAGTGCTGTACAGTTATTGGTTCACTTCATCCTTGAAACAACCCTGTGATGGGGTTCCAGATGAAGGAAGGAGCCTAGGCCCTCTGTTGGTCACAGGCAGAAATAAAATCTCAGCAAGACTCATTATCCTGTTCTCCTTCCCCCTGCTCGTTGATGATGAAGCAAAGGCCAAGCTGGACAAAGCCAAATGTATTTACAGACCTTCTCAGTGAAGTTTCTCTATAGTGGGGTTGGCAAGTTTTTCTTATAAAGGGACAGATAGTAATTGTTTTAGGTTTTGAAGGCCTTCTCTGCCACAACTACTCAACTCTGCCTTTGTTGTATAAAAGCAGCCACTGGCAGTATGTAAACAAGTGAGCCTGGGATTCCAATTAAACAGGTGGTGGGCTGAATCTGGCCTGTTGGGCATGGTGTATTGAGGCCTTCCCTCCCAGAAATTAAGCTTTAATGACATAAGGCATCTATTGAATATAATAAATTAGCTTATCTTCTATGCATCTAGCATGTTCCCTAGGTATGTATCATCCTTGGGAGAACTGAGAAAAATTTCAGTAAGACTTAATTTTCTTGCAGAACCCCAGGAGAAGGAACCCCATGGTTGCTGGTTTTGTCTTGTATCTGGCTCTTTTTGTGGCTGTGGGTGACTGGTAGAGCAATGGTTGGTATTTTCCATGTTTGCTTCCAATGGAAGGAAGGGATCCAGTCCCAGGAAAGTGAGGAGAGGTTTTATTCCAGAAGCCCAGCAGATTTCTCTTGGTGTCTGAGCTCAAATATGTCACCTACTCATTTGAAGCCCAGCCCTAGCAAGAGGATGGGATTGCTCTGATTGGCTGGAACTAAGCAGGCCCTGTCCATGAAACTGCAGTTGGATCAAATTACTTAATGGCTNTCTGGCCCCATGAAGATGCCTAAACCACTGTTAAGCCTCTCAGTTGAGTCTCAAAGATTGGCTGACATGCATTTGGCAAAATGCCAGACACATGTCATTGGATTTCTATTTCTTTGTAGATCTTGGCTTGGTAATTCGACACTCTCTTTTTAGCTTTTTGATACTTCAAAGATCATGATTTTTATATTTTGCAGAGTTATTTTAGTTTCCTTCAGCAAGAGAATTGGCCCAGATTACCCAGTCTGCCACCACTAGAGGAAGTCCCTAAATCTTTTTGTATTTGCATCCTCTAGGTCTTTCCATTTTATCTCCTTTTCTCTTCCCCTCACATTCAGGGTTTATCTCTTCTGCACCAAGCTTCACTTTATCGTTTGCTTCTTTCTTCCTGTTTGCTTAAATTTCTTTCAGCTTCTCTGATGGCTTTTCCTCTCCCCCCTTTCTTTGTATTTGAATTAAAATATAGCTTATTTCATGATTAAGCAAAACAGAAATGAGCGTGGTGGAAGCTAAGAACATTAGCACTTCCCTCAAAACAAAGCAACATAAAACCACAGTTCCGCCAGGCTTAAACTGTAAAGCAGGTTCACTTATCACGTTCATGATTCAGATGATAAGTCAGAGTAGAAGATCAGGAGACAGTGTGCAAGTATTCAGAGAGCTTGGCTTCAGGTTAGGATAGTTGGACTTCTGTCTCTCTCCACTGTCTGTGGAAACATGGGCAGATCTAAGGACTGGGATTAATTAGTGTAAGCTGACCTCTCTTCCTCCTTTTTGTTGGTTAATAGATCTATGTTTTTGTCTATCTATGGTTATGTAACTGCCCGCTGCTCTTTGGACAGAAGGGTTCCATTTTTTTAAGAAAAGAAAGATCACTGCATTTACTTTATCTGAAGTCCCAACTGGTAAATATTGTTGGCTGTCAGATGATTTGGGTCCATTGAGTTATTTTGAAGTTTGAAATATCCAGTTTTGCTGGATTTGCTGATGGCACTACATTACCTAATTAAGTAAATGTCTGTCCTTTGGTATTTCTTTGGCGCTAGGAAAAAGAGTTATGGTTTTGATGTAGGAGATTTCTGGGAGAGCTCACTGAAGATGAATTACAGAAGATTAAGGGTGGAGAGGAGGAGAGGACTTTTGAGAAATTAACATTTCAGGAATCGAGAATGATTACAGCTCTTGCCAGAGAGGTGTAACTTATACACAAAAGATTGAGTTCTGAAAATTTATATATGCATTTAGTTTTAATAGGTATAATCACATTAGAATTCTCAAAGGATCCTAGCACATAAAGAAACCTGGTTGTAAATTTTTTTGCAAAGTGAAGCGTTTCTTCTTTTCTTATTTTTAGGATATAAAATTCTATTAAAACAAATGTTGTATGGACTTGAAATGTTAGCTATTAAAAATATACTTGAAGTATAAACATATTATTCATTTACCAAGGAGCAGATTTTTCTAAAACAGACCAGGATAAAAAAGTAGCATATTGTTACCTACTTGAATTCTGGCATGTGTATTTTTCTAAGACATATATTTTAAGTCTAAATTTTAGCAGATCAAGAATTTAGGTTTTCTTTTCCTTCTCTCCCCCTGTCTCTCTTTCCTTAATTTAGCTCTTAGTTTTCAAAGCTAGGAACGCCCACATTTTGATTCTTCTCTGTAGACAGCCTGTGTATGTAGTACCATGTACAGATAGCTACAGAAGAAGCATAGACGTCATCATAGTCTTATATAATATCTTATATATATATTTTAAATTAATAACTTCTTTTTTTTCCATTTCCCTAAGATTGCTGGGGAATTGTACAATCTAGAGTAAATAAAGTAAGTAGTTAAAGTATAGTTTTGTCATTTTGGGAAGCCTAATTCCAAATTCCAACTTGACATCCCATGTCTTCTTTAGATGTATATACCAGTCCAGCACCTTTTGTTCATAGCTAAATTGACAGTGGGTGTGCGTGCTAAGCTGCTTCAGTTGTGCCTAACTCTGTGAGACCCTAATGACTATAGCGTGCCAGGCTCCTTTGTCCATGAAATTTTCCAGGCAAGAATACTGGAGTGGGTTGCCATTCCTTTCTCCAGGGGATCTTCCAGATGCAGGGATTGAACCTGGGTCTCTTGCATTGCCAGCAGTTTCTTTATGAACTGAGCCACCTGGGAAGCCAAATTGAGAAGAGGTATGCTTAAATAAATCACCATTCTCATTTCAACTAATATCTCAGCAAGGATATGTGATTATAAACTAATGGAAATAGGAAAGTGGGAATTGATGTGGGTAAAAGGATAGGGTATAGGAACATTTTATATCTTATTAAGATAGGAGTAGTGACACTTCAGGCTGAATGGAATCTTGCCTTTGAAGCTGGCCTTGAGAATTGGAAGCTCTCTGGGAAAGAAAATATAAGCTCTGGAATCCAACTGTGGTGAAATGAAAAGATAAAGGTTTGATCCACCCTGGTGTTTACAAAGAACAGTTATTCATGGCTAATGGCAGCTCTTTTTCAGAACTTCTGAACTCTTCTGCCTCCTAGAAAGTGATATTTATTTTAGAGAAGTTTCATCTCTACAGTACCCTGCCTTGTGTTGTCAATGTGTCATATTAGGAGTTTTCCACTACAGAGAACTATCAAGAGAAAAAGACAAGGATGATCATGCAGCCAAGAAGGATGTTCATTTACTTCTTTTCTCCAGATCCCTAAAGTGCTACATAAATAGGACAAATAAGAGAAAGAATGCTGATGATTCCTACTTTAACCGCACTTGGTGGCAGACAACAGTTTTCTTTGGACCCCTTCAAGGCCAGAGTATGCAGCTTTATCACATCTGCTTGCATTACTTACATCAAATGCTATCATATAATTTTATAGGCCTTGTAAACTCCCTTGTGGTATGGCCTAACGAGGGCAGTATGAAATGCCAGGGAAGATATTTCAACTCGTAATGAGGATCAGGACACACAGAAAGAATAGAAGTCCTGCCTTAAGAGTAGTGAGGCTGACCTCTGAAGTCCTCATTCTCTCAGAAGTAAGTGCTCTTGGATTTGATTCATAGTGAGGGAGGGTGTTTGGGCCTAGGGGAAAATGTCTTTGGTTCTCTCAGTGACTGGAGAGTGCCACTGAAATTTACAAGGTAAGGGCCAGTGATGCTGAAAGTCCTGTGAAACACGAGGCAGTCCCACAAAGGAAGAAGCATTGGTCTGCCTGAAGTGCAAATTACATTCCTCTTGAGGAAAAGAAAGCAAGAACTGCAGAAACACTTTGTTTTCACATTGTCTTAGCTACCAGTTCTGTGCGGTAAACAGTCAGTCCCCTACATATGAACCTTCAAGTTGTGAACTTTCAAAGATGTGAACGTGTGTTCCATCAATGTCAGGTGTGAGTGAAACTGCAGCCTGCCCTCCATCACCTACTGCTGAAGATCCTTCAGCTCTACCGTCTCCCACCTCCTCTCCTTCCTCCAGTCAGTAACTCTGCTTGCCTGTTCATCAAGGCCAGCCCCGGTATGCCAGTCGTAGTACTGTACTACTGTACTACTACTTTTTAAGGTACTATACTATAGTATTTAAAACGTTTTCTTTATTTTTGTGTCTTTTTTTTTGTATTATTTGCATGAAAAGTATTACAAACCTATTATAGTACAGTACTATACAGCTAACTGTGTTAGTTGGGTGACTAGGCTAAATTGGTTGGACTTAAAAACAAATTGGACTTACGAATGCACTTTCAGAATGGAACTTGTTCATATGTAGTGGGGGGCGGTTATTGTACCTCGAAACTTAGTGGATTAAAACAGCAATGTTTTATTATTTCTCATGATTCTGTGGGTTGATTGGGCTCAGCTGGGTTGTTCTTCTCCAGATGGTGCAGCTGAGGACATTCATACAGCTGCCTTGAGCTGGGAGCTCAACTGGGCTTGGAACATTCAAGATGGCTTCCCTCTGTCCAGAGTTTTTCTCTAAGTGGCTTCTCCTTATTCTGTAGTCTAGCCTGAGCTTCTTTATGGCATGGTGGCTGGCTTCCAAGAGATTTTCCAGAAGTGCCCATACGGATGCTACGAGGCCTCTTATAGGCTAAGCTTGGAAACCACACATCACTCTGTCTCATTCTACTGGTAAAAGCAATTCCTAGAGTCAGCCCAGGTTCAAAGGGATGGTAAACAGAAGAGAAGAGTGGCAGTCTCATTGCAGCAGCCATGTGGATGGGAGGGATTTTCTAGCAACTTAAGAAAGGATCCTTCCACGTATGACCACATGTGATTCTCTATGAGGTGGAAATTATTATCAATCCCCTTTTACAGAGGGTTGAACTGAGGCTTTCAGAGGTTAGTGACATGCTCAAGACTATACCACTGGTAAGTGGTTGGACTCAAAGCCTGGTTGCCTCATCCCAGATTCTTTTGTCTTGCTATTTATTTTCTATATATTTTTTTAAATTTAGAAGCTATTTCTGATTTAGGCAAAATGAATGAGGCTTGTGCATGCTCCCTTATCAGTGGCTATTGAATATCTTCTGGACTTTCATCCTAAAATGTCTTGCCAGTTGCCCATGGCCCCTGTGCTGTTGTGTCCTCTCTAAGTCCAACTTCCTTGGACTGTGTTTGAAGCTTTGAACACTCTCCTCTATTCAAATGATGACATTCTTTCCCCTATTCTGATCTTGGCTTGAAATTGAACCAGAAAGCAACTAATATAATCTGACTTGAGTGTTACCCAAGTACAGGGTAACAGTACACAGGATATTTCCTGCCTACTCGGCATCCATTTTTCCTCCTGGTAACAGAATCCCAGTTTTCCCTGGGGAATCCATTTCTCCCTTCCTTTTATTTCATGTGGCTCAAATGGCACCTGCTGCAGGAGTTGGCAGGTGCTGAGGGCTGGCTGGTCAGAGGTCTACATTTCTCGTGTTATAGTCATTGATTCAGTGGTGAGCACATGACCTGGGCTGCTGCTGTGATAAGCCACTAAAATTAAATTCAGTCCAGAACTTTTGGAGGGAGATACAGAGAAGAAACATTTATTTTCTACTAGAGTTTCTGGGTAGAAGAGAGAGAAGTCCAGAGCTACTGAGAGTGATCTTGTCCCTGCAGTGTAAGAGCATGCAGGAGAATAAAGTCTGGAAACAGAGGGGAAATAATGAGGGTGAAACGGTCCAACAGCATCATTTGAGGCTCTGGAAAGGGTCAAAGCCAGATTTACCTCTGGATTTTTCAGGATGTTAGTCAAAAAATCCCCCTCTTTTTCTTCAACTAGTTGAAACAGACTTTTCTATCCACTGCAGTGGTAAGAATCCCAATTGACAGATTAATAATCTATCCTTTTGGGTGACCAAAAGGACTCTTAGAAAAACACCCCACAATAAACATGCCTAGGAAAAAGCAATAACAATTCAGGACTTCCATTGTGATTCAAATGATGGAGATTCTAAGGTAGTATAATGATAAAACTCCGAGTTCAGTTCAGTTCAGTTCAGTCCAATTTTCATATCCATACATGACTGCTGGAAAAACTATTGCTTTGACTAGACAGACCTTTGTTGGCAAAGTAATGTCTCTGCTTTTCAATATGCTGTCTATATTGGTCATAACTTTTCTTCCAAGGAGCATGTGTCTTTTAATTTCATGGCTGCAGTCATGGTTTGCAGTGATTCTGGAGGAACCAGAGATCAAATTGCCAACATCCACTGGATCATCAAAAAAGCAAGAGAGTTCCAGAAAAACATCTACTTCTGCTTTATTGACTACACTGAAGCCTTTGACCAAGTGGATCACAACAAACTGTGGAAAATTCTTAAAGAGATGGGGATACCATACCACCTAACCTGCCTCCTAAGAAATCTATATGCAAGTCAAGCAGCAACTGTTAGAACTGGACATGGAACAACAGACTGGTTCCAGATTGGGAAAGGAGTATGTCAAGGCTGTATTTTGTCACACTGCTTATTTAATTTATATGTAGAGTATATCATGAGAAATGCTGGACTGGATGAAGCTCAAACTGGAATCAAGATTGCCAGGAGAAATATCAATAACCTCAGATATGCAGATAACACCACACTTATGGCAGAAAACGAAGAAGAACTAAAGAACCTCTTGATGAAAGTGAGAGAGTGAAAAAGTTGGCTTAAAACTCAGCATTCAGAAAACTAAGATCATGGCATCTGATCCCATCATTTCATGGCAAATAGATGGGGAAACAGTGAAAACAATGAAAAACTCCGGGTAAATACTGGCAAGTGTGACATGAGATCAGGAATTCTATTCAGAAGAAATGAAATATCAGTAAGTGCTGGAATACTGTAGCCTACAGCCAGCTGAGATTATGAACTGTACATTTTGTTTCTGAATTCAAGATTCCTAGTTCATTGCCTTGTACATAGTGATTACTAAAGCAATAAGAGCAACAACCCTAAACCCTAATACATGGAACAGAGAGCCTTTCATGAGGAGATGGAAAATGGGTTTTTCCACCACTTGCCAGCTCTGATCATTGCTAGTGCCTCGCTGGGGCACAGGCTGGAGAAGACTTCTGAAGCTAGGTGTAGGCTGTGGGAAAGGGTGAAGAATATAGGTCAAACCTGTTGTTCAGTTGCTCAGTTGTGTCTGACTCTTTGATCTCTTTATCATGGAGTTTCCTCGCTGTGGGTGGGGTTGTATCAGTGGCTTTTCAAGGTTTCTTGGTTATGGAAGCTTGTGTCGGAGTTCTGGTGGGTAGAGCTGGATTTTTCCTCTCTAGAGTGCAATGAAGTGTCCAGTAAAGAGTTATGTGACGTCTATGGTTTTGGAGTGACTTTGATCTGCCTGTATATTGAAGCTCAGGGGTGTGTTCCTGTGTTGTTGGAGAATATGCGTGGTATGTCTTGCTCTGGAACTTGTTGGCCCTTGGGTGGGGCTTGGTTTCAGTGTAGATATGGAGGCGTTTGATGAGCTCCTATCGATTAATGTTCCCTGGATTCAGGAGTTCTCTGATGTTCTCAGGATTTGGACTTAAGCCTCCTGCTTCTGGTTTTCAGTTTTATTTTTACAGTAGCCTCAAGATTTCTCCATCTATACAGCACCAATGATAAAACATCTAGGTTAAAGATGAACAGTTTCTCCACATTGAGGGACACCCAGAGAGGTTCACTGAGTTACATGGAGAAGATAAGAGGGAGGGGGTAGTTAGAGGTGACTGGAATGAGATGAGGTGGGATCAAAAGAGGAGAGAGCAAGTTAGCCAGTAATCAGATTCCTTATGTGCGCTCCTCAGTCTGGACCGCTCAGAGATGTTCATGGAGTTATACAGAGTAGAGGAGAGGGCGGAAGTAGACAGAGGTGGCCAGGAGGATAAAAGAGGGAAATGAGAAGGAGAGAGACAGATCCAGCCAGTAACCTGTTCCCTAAGTGTTCTCCACTGTCTGGAACACACAGATTCACAGAGTTGGGTAGAGAAGAGAAGGGGGAGGGAGGAGACAGAGACACCAGGTGGAGAAAAAGGAGAGTCCGAAGGAGGAGAGAGTGGTCAAGCCAGTAATCTTGCTCTCAGGTAAAATTGGGTACTGAAGATTGGGTTTTTAAATGTACAAAATTGACAACAAATATCAAAAAGCAAAGATTAAAAATCTAGAGTAGAGGCTGGATTTTCAAAAATACAATATTAAAGAAAAGAAGAACAAGAAGAAAGAAAAAAAGTCATGAGAATTATTAAAAAACAACAACAACCACACACACAAAAATATGGCATTTGCTTTAAAAATAGGGTCTTTTTTTTGGAAAAGTGATAGTAGGTTATAAAAATTAAAATTAAAGGAGAAATATAGGACTTCAAAAATTTTTTTAAATTAGAAAAAAGGAGAAGAAAAAGAAAAGAAGAAAGAACAAACAACAATATCAACAAAAAAAAAACCCAGAGAGAATGGTCGTAAAAATAGTAAAGATATTTCTGGGACTTTCTCTGGTGTTGTGGGCAGTGTGGGGTCACTTCCAGGGCGGTTCCCTCTGTTTAGTTTCTTCTGTTTGCTGATCTCTTCAGTGTCTGATTTCCGCCCTGACACAAGGGGAGCAGTGGTGGACATTTTTTTTTTTTTTAGGCTCACTTGTTCAGTCGTGCTGTGGGGAGGGAGGGATGCTGCAAACAAATAACCCTGGCATGAACTCGCAGTGTCTCAGCCACGCTGGGCATGCCCCTGCACACGGCGCACACCGCTCAGGCTCTACGTTGCTCCGCCGGGAACCGTCTGAGGCTGGCCCTAGGCTGCATGCACCTCCCCGTTCTAAGCTGCTCAGGCTCGGCTCTCAGGTAGCCCTCAGAGGCACAGATTCAGTTGGGCCTGTGTTTTGTGCCCTTCCCAGGACTGAGTAGCTCAGGTGTTTGGTGAGCACGGTCACTGTGACTTAGCGCCTTTCCCTGCTGCTCAGTTTTCTGGGTGTACCGCTGGCGCCCCTTGTCAGGCAGATGGTGACTGTCCAGAACCCCAAGAAGTCTTAGTTAGCAAAGACGCCTGCTTGCAGTTTGGTAGGTAAAGTCTCTCCAGGGCTGCGATTGCCCGCTTCCAGCCCTTACGGCTCTGGCTGCCTGTCACCGGCGGGGGATGGTCTGCAGCCGGCTGTTTCTGTTCCGTCCTTTGTTTTGTGCACGGTTCTGGCGGTGTCTTATGTTAGAGCTTTTTGCGTGGAAGCTATCCCACAGTCTGGTATGCTAGCCCAAGTTAGTTGGCTCTGGTTACATTCAGGGCATTCCGGCCTGATTCTTAAAAAACACTGCAACCTGCACCTCCCTGCCCAGCCCCCACTTGCGAGTGGCGGATGCAGGTGTCTGCGCTGCTTCTCTGCTGGGGGAGTTACTGTTAGGCTCGTAATTTGTTGGTTTTTAATTATTTATTTATTTTTCTTCCCTGTTATGTTGCCCTCTGTGCTTCCAAGGCTCGCCACAGACTCGGCAGTGAGAATGTTTCCTGGTGTTTGGAAACTTCTCTCTTTTTAAGACTCCCTTCCCCGAACGGGACTCCCTTCCCAGGACGGAGCTCCCTCCCTCCCTCCTTTGTCTCTTTTTTCATCTTTTATATTTTTCCTACTTGTTTTTGAAGACAATGATCTGCTTTTCTGGGTGCCTGATGTCCTCTGCCAGCATTCAGAAGTTGTTTTGTAGAATTTACTCAGCGTTGAAATGTTCTTTTGATGGATTTGTGGGGGAGAAAGTGGTCTCCCCGTCCTATTCCTCCACCATCTTAGGACCTCCTCCCCTCCCTTGAGTTATTTAAAAACACTTATGCAGCAGCAATTTTATTATGATAAACATTTTTTGTAAAATTTTAAAATAATATAGATTTGCATAAGTGGAAGCCAAGATCTTCTTGCTGCTCCAAGAATTTTATTTCCCTGATGTTTCATTATTAAAAGTCAGTTGTATAATTTTCCAAGATTTGTGGGGGAGAAAGTGGTCTCCCCGTCCTATTCCTCCACCGTCTTAGGACCTCCTCCCCTCCCTTGAGTTATTTAAAAACACTTATGCAGCAGCAATTTTATTATGATAAACATTTTTTGTAAAATTTTAAAATAATATAGATTTGCATAAGTGGAAGCCAAGATCTTCTTGCTGCTCCAAGAATTTTATTTCCCTGATGTTTCATTATTAAAAGTCAGTTGTATAATTTTCCAGACTTTAAAAAGCCATATATTGGTAGTTATTTTTTCATATTATATTATATAATCTATTTCTGAAATTCAATAACATGATATGAATAGCTGTGTCATTCTTTAATGGCTGCTGCTAAGTCGCTTCAGTCGTGTCTGACTCTGTGTGACCCCATAGACGGCAGCCCACCAGGCTTCCCCATCCCTGGGATTCTCCAGGCAAGAACACTGAAGTGGGTTGCCATTTCCTCCTCCACCGCATGAAAGTGAAAAGTCTAAGTGAAGTCGCTGAAGAAGGGAAGTGAAGGGAAGTCGCTCAGTCGTGTCCGACTCTTTGCGACCCCATGAACTGTAGCCTACTAGGCTCCTCCGTCCGTGGGATTCTCCAGGCAAGAGTACTGGAGTGGGTTGCCATTTCCTTCTCCAGGAGATCTTCCCAACCCCGGGGATCGAACCCAGGTCGCCCGCATTGCAGGCAGATGCTTTACCCATTACTTAATTTTATAAATTTACCACAGTTTATTTAACAATTCTCCTTTGAATGTCTTTAAGTTAGCAAATTTTTTTTTTTTTTGCTATTATAAACAACTTTAGATCTTGAATTTGTTTTTGTCTGATGATAATTTTATGAAACTCTATTCTCTGTTTTCACGAGTCTGATATAGCTTTGCCATTCATTAAAAAAATACTGCTTTTGAAAGCTTACAAATATGCTTTTCTTAAGTTCTCTGTTCAAATGTCACCTTATCCATGAGGACTTCCCTAAGCATGCTTTAAGAGATAGCTTTTCCCTCCTACCCTCCTCCACCTACTTAGGTTTCTTTTTCCATGTTTAATTTTCTGCACGATGTTTATCAACACTTGGCACTTGTTTATATATTTATTGTTATTGTTTGTGCCTTATTACCCCCTCTAAACTAAAAGTTAAGCTCCATGAGGAGTGGAACTTTATTAGTACAGTACTTGACAAAGCAGTTCCAAAACCCCTTGGATGTCATGGGGTCTACCTGCTGAGGAAGGATAGTAAGTTGCCCACAGGTGGCGCTAGTGGTAAAGAACCCTGCTGCCAATGCAGGAGACATAGAGGATGTGGTTCAATCCCTGGGTCGGGAAGATGCCCTGGAGGACGGCATGGCAACCTATTCCAGTATTCTTGCCTGGAGAATATCATGGACAGAGGAGCCTGGTGGGCTACAGTCCATAGGGTCACAAACCGTTGGACGTGACTGAAGAGACTTAGCACACACACTTGTACCTTACTGCCGGTAATCTTAAAATGGTTCCTTGAACTGTAATTCCTTTCTGAACACACCAGTGAAGGATGTGAACACAGCATCCCATCTTCTAAGTCTTAAATCATTTATAACCTTCATGTTTTTTTTTTTTTTTGGTAGTGTCAATGACAATACATGATGTTGCATTAAGGTTCATTTTAAAGAATATTTTTTTTCAAGCAGATTGCTATGTTGTCAACTATCTGAGATCCAAGCATCTCTCAACAAGCTAGTAAGCCAGAAATGGTCAGTTCAGGGATTCCAGAAACGACACTGGATTGGGTATCTGGAGGTTTGGTCTTCTCAAACAGAAGAGCAAAGCCACAGCTTACATGGCATATTTTGAGCTGAACAGTGAGACCAACTCACCAGTAGTGAGATGGCTGGATGGCATCACCGTCGTGATGGACATGAACTTGGGCAAATTTCAGGAGACGGTGAAGGACAGAGAGGCCTGGCATGCTGAAGTCCATGGGATTGCAAAGAGTCGGACACGGCTGCAACAGCAGTGAGATCAATACTTAAACTTTACAACCTTAATAGTTTTTAATTCAATAATTTCAAAAAAATAAAGAGAAAAGTTTTACAACTAAAGGGACTCATGTATTCATTCAACAAATTTTTTTTTAATTGAAGACTTACTGCATGCCAGGCATTATGTTGCTTCAGTCGTGTCTGACTGTGCAAATCTATGGGTTGCAGCCCACCAGGCTCCTCTGTCCATGGGATTCTCCAGGCAAGAATACTGTGGTGGGTTGTGATGCCCTTCTCCAGGGCATCTTCCAGCCCAGGGATTGAAACCATATCTTTTGTCTTCTGCATTGACAGCAGGGTTCTTTACCACTAGCGCCACCTGTAGGCCACTTACTATCCTTCCTCAGCAGATAAACACCATGACATCCAAGAGGTTTGGGAATTGCTTTGTCAAGTACTGTACTCATCAAAAATAGTCAAATAAAATGGAGGAGCAGTTACTACATGTCTAAAAGTCTGCTCCTGCTGCTGCTGCTAAGTCACTTCAGTCGTGTCCGACTCTGTGCGACCCCATAGACGGCAGCCCACCAGGCTCCCTCATCCCTGGGATTCTCCAGGCAAGAACACTGGAGTGGGTTGCCATTTCCTTCTCCAAGGCATGAAAGCGAAAAGTGGAAGTGAAGTCGCTCAGTCGTGTCCGACCCTCAGTCTTCCAGGCCCCTCCCTCTACTCGAACACAAAATATACCAAGAAGCAGGACTTAGAATTGGGTTTCCGGAAGGTAAAACAGTTCATTAGCTGATGAACTGCATGCTGTTGAAGAAGTAACCTAATGGATGAGTTTGATAGGGCAGGTATTTCAGCATGATACCTACTATAAGGATGCATTTCTTATGCTGCTCCAAGGGAAATGCTGAAATGGCTGTGCATCCAATGAAAGCTAAGGTGGCAAATAGGATTTCAGAGACTATTTTGAATATCAAATTCAGAGACTATCTTAAAAGTCAATTATGGTATTCTATTGCTACATTTTTAGATCCAAATTAAAGTAGTAAGTTCATGCATAAAGTATTAAAAATAAAAAATAGGCGAGAGCAAAAAAATTTCCTTTGCTTCTGAAAATGTTCAGAGAGCATCTTCTTCAAGCAATGCACAGAGATTCTGTTTGTGAGGTGGCTTCAATGAAATTGCATAAAGCTTGAAGTCCAGAAGGTGCAGCAGAGACAAGTTGAAACCAGTTGCTACTAGAGGGAAGGGCAACATTATTAGCAGCAATAGCCTATTCTGACTAGGTGTGGCAGAAAATATTTTCCTTTTTTCGCTAACCTATTTGATATTGTCAATGTGTGGTACACTGACCACACATAGGAGCAATTCAGCAGTCAACAGAGCTAGGAAATGTTTATTTCTGCACTATACTGCCAACGTCACACATTTGAGAGGTAATCTTTTAAGCAATGAGATTGAAGTCATGATTCAGTTTATTTTGTGAAAAAATTTTCAAGTGTATCTTTGTCTCAAGAATTTCATTCTGTGATGGTGACCGTATCACAAATGGTGATCCCACCACAGATGGTGACCCCAGCTTTGGTTTTGACTATATCTGAATATTAAGTTCAGACTTGACTTCAGTATTGGGCACACGTATGTATTTATTACATGTCTATTAGCTTGTGAATAGATACAAAAGAGCAATCAGAATTCGAGGACTATCTAGCACCTACCGCCTGATTTAAGAAAAAGAACAACACATTAATAGTCAGTGCTTTCCTCATCCAGTCCCCTTTCCCCAAAGGTATCCACTTTTCTGAGTTTTGAATTTATCAGCTTCTTACTTTTCTTTACAGGTTTATGATATATGTTAACATATCTGAACAATATAGTCTTAGTTTTACATGTTCTTATTTTATATAAGTAGAATTATGTTTTTGTTTTTCTGTAACCAAAATTGTTAACATTGTATTTGAGATTAATGCATGTTGTGACATTCATTTTCTTGGCACTATAGTATTTCATTGGATATACAGTCCATGTTTTATTTATTCATTCTACTCTTTATGGACTTGTTTTGATTTTTAAAAATTTTACTCTTGTACACAGTGTTGCTTGAATATTCTTTGTTATGCATCCAAATGCACAAATGTGAGAATGTTTCTCTTGTGTGGCTGGTGTGCAGACACTGAAGGAGTAAGAGGTTGGAAGTCAAGTTTTATTTTCCTCATATACATATCCAATTGTGTCAGCTGTCCTCTCCTCATTCCATGAGTGCCACATCTATAATATACCCAGTGCCATTTATGAATGAGCCCATGTCTAGTGACTGTTCTGTTACACAAATAAACTGTTCTGTTTATTTGTGTCTTGGGGCATTGATACAATACTAAGTCTTCCAGTTCGTAAACATGGTATATCTCTCCATTTATTTAGATCTCCCTTCCTGTCTCTCAATGCAGCTTTATAAGTTTTCTTATCAGAAGTACTTCCATTTTGTTCCTCTGGCCCCATGAAGATGCCTAAACCACTGTTAAGCCTCTCAGTTGAGTCTCAAAGATTGGCTGACATGCATTTGGCAAAATGCCAGACACATGTCATTGGATTTCTATTTCTTTGTAGATCTTGGCTTGGTAATTCGACACTCTCTTTTTAGCTTTTTGATACTTCAAAGATCATGATTTTTATATTTTGCAGAGTTATTTTAGTTTCCTTCAGCAAGAGAATTGGCCCAGATTACCCAGTCTGCCACCACTAGAGGAAGTCCCTAAATCTTTTTGTATTTGCATCCTCTAGGTCTTTCCATTTTATCTCCTTTTCTCTTCCCCTCACATTCAGGGTTTATCTCTTCTGCACCAAGCTTCACTTTATCGTTTGCTTCTTTCTTCCTGTTTGCTTAAATTTCTTTCAGCTTCTCTGATGGCTTTTCCTCTCCCCCCTTTCTTTGTATTTGAATTAAAATATAGCTTATTTCATGATTAAGCAAAACAGAAATGAGCGTGGTGGAAGCTAAGAACATTAGCACTTCCCTCAAAACAAAGCAACATAAAACCACAGTTCCGCCAGGCTTAAACTGTAAAGCAGGTTCACTTATCACGTTCATGATTCAGATGATAAGTCAGAGTAGAAGATCAGGAGACAGTGTGCAAGTATTCAGAGAGCTTGGCTTCAGGTTAGGATAGTTGGACTTCTGTCTCTCTCCACTGTCTGTGGAAACATGGGCAGATCTAAGGACTGGGATTAATTAGTGTAAGCTGACCTCTCTTCCTCCTTTTTGTTGGTTAATAGATCTATGTTTTTGTCTATCTATGGTTATGTAACTGCCCGCTGCTCTTTGGACAGAAGGGTTCCATTTTTTTAAGAAAAGAAAGATCACTGCATTTACTTTATCTGAAGTCCCAACTGGTAAATATTGTTGGCTGTCAGATGATTTGGGTCCGTTGAGTTATTTTGAAGTTTGAAATATCCAGTTTTGCTGGATTTGCTGATGGCACTACATTACCTAATTAAGTAAATGTCTGTCCTTTGGTATTTCTTTGGCGCTAGGAAAAAGAGTTATGGTTTTGATGTAGGAGATTTCTGGGAGAGCTCACTGAAGATGAATTACAGAAGATTAAGGGTGGAGAGGAGGAGAGGACTTTTGAGAAATTAACATTTCAGGAATCGAGAATGATTACAGCTCTTGCCAGAGAGGTGTAACTTATACACAAAAGATTGAGTTCTGAAAATTTATATATGCATTTAGTTTTAATAGGTATAATCACATTAGAATTCTCAAAGGATCCTAGCACATAAAGAAACCTGGTTGTAAATTTTTTTGCAAAGTGAAGCGTTTCTTCTTTTCTTATTTTTAGGATATAAAATTCTATTAAAACAAATGTTGTATGGACTTGAAATGTTAGCTATTAAAAATATACTTGAAGTATAAACATATTATTCATTTACCAAGGAGCAGATTTTTCTAAAACAGACCAGGATAAAAAAGTAGCATATTGTTACCTACTTGAATTCTGGCATGTGTATTTTTCTAAGACATATATTTTAAGTCTAAATTTTAGCAGATCAAGAATTTAGGTTTTCTTTTCCTTCTCTCCCCCTGTCTCTCTTTCCTTAATTTAGCTCTTAGTTTTCAAAGCTAGGAACGCCCACATTTTGATTCTTCTCTGTAGACAGCCTGTGTATGTAGTACCATGTACAGATAGCTACAGAAGAAGCATAGACGTCATCATAGTCTTATATAATATCTTATATATATATTTTAAATTAATAACTTCTTTTTTTTCCATTTCCCTAAGATTGCTGGGGAATTGTACAATCTAGAGTAAATAAAGTAAGTAGTTAAAGTATAGTTTTGTCATTTTGGGAAGCCTAATTCCAAATTCCAACTTGACATCCCATGTCTTCTTTAGATGTATATACCAGTCCAGCACCTTTTGTTCATAGCTAAATTGACAGTGGGTGTGCGTGCTAAGCTGCTTCAGTTGTGCCTAACTCTGTGAGACCCTAATGACTATAGCGTGCCAGGCTCCTTTGTCCATGGAATTTTCCAGGCAAGAATACTGGAGTGGGTTGCCATTCCTTTCTCCAGGGGATCTTCCAGATGCAGGGATTGAACCTGGGTCTCTTGCATTGCCAGCAGTTTCTTTATGAACTGAGCCACCTGGGAAGCCAAATTGAGAAGAGGTATGCTTAAATAAATCACCATTCTCATTTCAGCTAATATCTCAGCAAGGATATGTGATTATANTCATTGGATTTCTATTTCTTTGTAGATCTTGGCTTGGTAATTCGACACTCTCTTTTTAGCTTTTTGATACTTCAAAGATCATGATTTTTATATTTTGCAGAGTTATTTTAGTTTCCTTCAGCAAGAGAATTGGCCCAGATTACCCAGTCTGCCACCACTAGAGGAAGTCCCTAAATCTTTTTGTATTTGCATCCTCTAGGTCTTTCCATTTTATCTCCTTTTCTCTTCCCCTCACATTCAGGGTTTATCTCTTCTGCACCAAGCTTCACTTTATCGTTTGCTTCTTTCTTCCTGTTTGCTTAAATTTCTTTCAGCTTCTCTGATGGCTTTTCCTCTCCCCCCTTTCTTTGTATTTGAATTAAAATATAGCTTATTTCATGATTAAGCAAAACAGAAATGAGCGTGGTGGAAGCTAAGAACATTAGCACTTCCCTCAAAACAAAGCAACATAAAACCACAGTTCCGCCAGGCTTAAACTGTAAAGCAGGTTCACTTATCACGTTCATGATTCAGATGATAAGTCAAAGTAGAAGATCAGGAGACAGTGTGCAAGTATTCAGAGAGCTTGGCTTCAGGTTAGGATAGTTGGACTTCTGTCTCTCTCCACTGTCTGTGGAAACATGGGCAGATCTAAGGACTGGGATTAATTAGTGTAAGCTGACCTCTCTTCCTCCTTTTTGTTGGTTAATAGATCTATGTTTTTGTCTATCTATGGTTATGTAACTGCCCGCTGCTCTTTGGACAGAAGGGTTCCATTTTTTTAAGAAAAGAAAGATCACTGCATTTACTTTATCTGAAGTCCCAACTGGTAAATATTGTTGGCTGTCAGATGATTTGGGTCCGTTGAGTTATTTTGAAGTTTGAAATATCCAGTTTTGCTGGATTTGCTGATGGCACTACATTACCTAATTAAGTAAATGTCTGTCCTTTGGTATTTCTTTGGCGCTAGGAAAAAGAGTTATGGTTTTGATGTAGGAGATTTCTGGGAGAGCTCACTGAAGATGAATTACAGAAGATTAAGGGTGGAGAGGAGGAGAGGACTTTTGAGAAATTAACATTTCAGGAATCGAGAATGATTACAGCTCTTGCCAGAGAGGTGTAACTTATACACAAAAGATTGAGTTCTGAAAATTTATATATGCATTTAGTTTTAATAGGTATAATCACATTAGAATTCTCAAAGGATCCTAGCACATAAAGAAACCTGGTTGTAAATTTTTTTGCAAAGTGAAGCGTTTCTTCTTTTCTTATTTTTAGGATATAAAATTCTATTAAAACAAATGTTGTATGGACTTGAAATGTTAGCTATTAAAAATATACTTGAAGTATAAACATATTATTCATTTACCAAGGAGCAGATTTTTCTAAAACAGACCAGGATAAAAAAGTAGCATATTGTTACCTACTTGAATTCTGGCATGTGTATTTTTCTAAGACATATATTTTAAGTCTAAATTTTAGCAGATCAAGAATTTAGGTTTTCTTTTCCTTCTCTCCCCCTGTCTCTCTTTCCTTAATTTAGCTCTTAGTTTTCAAAGCTAGGAACGCCCACATTTTGATTCTTCTCTGTAGACAGCCTGTGTATGTAGTACCATGTACAGATAGCTACAGAAGAAGCATAGACGTCATCATAGTCTTATATAATATCTTATATATATATTTTAAATTAATTACTTCTTTTTTTTCCATTTCCCTAAGATTGCTGGGGAATTGTACAATCTAGAGTAAATAAAGTAAGTAGTTAAAGTATAGTTTTGTCATTTTGGGAAGCCTAATTCCAAATTCCAACTTGACATCCCATGTCTTCTTTAGATGTATATACCAGTCCAGCACCTTTTGTTCATAGCTAAATTGACAGTGGGTGTGCGTGCTAAGCTGCTTCAGTTGTGCCTAACTCTGTGAGACCCTAATGACTATAGCGTGCCAGGCTCCTTTGTCCATGAAATTTTCCAGGCAAGAATACTGGAGTGGGTTGCCATTCCTTTCTCCAGGGGATCTTCCAGATGCAGGGATTGAACCTGGGTCTCTTGCATTGCCAGCAGTTTCTTTATGAACTGAGCCACCTGGGAAGCCAAATTGAGAAGAGGTATGCTTAAATAAATCACCATTCTCATTTCAACTAATATCTCAGCAAGGATATGTGATTATAAACTAATGGAAATAGGAAAGTGGGAATTGATGTGGGTAAAAGGATAGGGTATAGGAACATTTTATATCTTATTAAGATAGGAGTAGTGACACTTCAGGCTGAATGGAATCTTGCCTTTGAAGCTGGCCTTGAGAATTGGAAGCTCTCTGGGAAAGAAAATATAAGCTCTGGAATCCAACTGTGGTGAAATGAAAAGATAAAGGTTTGATCCACCCTGGTGTTTACAAAGAACAGTTATTCATGGCTAATGGCAGCTCTTTTTCAGAACTTCTGAACTCTTCTGCCTCCTAGAAAGTGATATTTATTTTAGAGAAGTTTCATCTCTACAGTACCCTGCCTTGTGTTGTCAATGTGTCATATTAGGAGTTTTCCACTACAGAGAACTATCAAGAGAAAAAGACAAGGATGATCATGCAGCCAAGAAGGATGTTCATTTACTTCTTTTCTCCAGATCCCTAAAGTGCTACATAAATAGGACAAATAAGAGAAAGAATGCTGATGATTCCTACTTTAACCGCACTTGGTGGCAGACAACAGTTTTCTTTGGACCCCTTCAAGGCCAGAGTATGCAGCTTTATCACATCTGCTTGCATTACTTACATCAAATGCTATCATATAATTTTATAGGCCTTGTAAACTCCCTTGTGGTATGGCCTAACGAGGGCAGTATGAAATGCCAGGGAAGATATTTCAACTCGTAATGAGGATCAGGACACACAGAAAGAATAGAGGTCCTGCCTTAAGAGTAGTGAGGCTGACCTCTGAAGTCCTCATTCTCTCAGAAGTAAGTGCTCTTGGATTTGATTCATAGTGAGGGAGGGTGTTTGGGCCTAGGGGAAAATGTCTTTGGTTCTCTCAGTGACTGGAGAGTGCCACTGAAATTTACAAGGTAAGGGCCAGTGATGCTGAAAGTCCTGTGAAACACGAGGCAGTCCCACAAAGGAAGAAGCATTGGTCTGCCTGAAGTGCAAATTACATTCCTCTTGAGGAAAAGAAAGCAAGAACTGCAGAAACACTTTGTTTTCACATTGTCTTAGCTACCAGTTCTGTGCGGTAAACAGTCAGTCCCCTACATATGAACCTTCAAGTTGTGAACTTTCAAAGATGTGAACGTGTGTTCCATCAATGTCAGGTGTGAGTGAAACTGCAGCCTGCCCTCCATCACCTACTGCTGAAGATCCTTCAGCTCTACCGTCTCCCACCTCCTCTCCTTCCTCCAGTCAGTAACTCTGCTTGCCTGTTCATCAAGGCCAGCCCCGGTATGCCAGTCGTAGTACTGTACTACTGTACTACTACTTTTTAAGGTACTATACTATAGTATTTAAAACGTTTTCTTTATTTTTGTGTCTTTTTTTTTGTATTATTTGCATGAAAAGTATTACAAACCTATTATAGTACAGTACTATACAGCTAACTGTGTTAGTTGGGTGACTAGGCTAAATTGGTTGGACTTAAAAACAAATTGGACTTACGAATGCACTTTCAGAATGGAACTTGTTCATATGTAGTGGGGGGCGGTTATTGTACCTCGAAACTTAGTGGATTAAAACAGCAATGTTTTATTATTTCTCATGATTCTGTGGGTTGATTGGGCTCAGCTGGGTTGTTCTTCTCCAGATGGTGCAGCTGAGGACATTCATACAGCTGCCTTGAGCTGGGAGCTCAACTGGGCTTGGAACATTCAAGATGGCTTCCCTCTGTCCAGAGTTTTTCTCTAAGTGGCTTCTCCTTATTCTGTAGTCTAGCCTGAGCTTCTTTATGGCATGGTGGCTGGCTTCCAAGAGATTTTCCAGAAGTGCCCATACGGATGCTACGAGGCCTCTTATAGGCTAAGCTTGGAAACCACACATCACTCTGTCTCATTCTACTGGTAAAAGCAATTCCTAGAGTCAGCCCAGGTTCAAAGGGATGGTAAACAGAAGAGAAGAGTGGCAGTCTCATTGCAGCAGCCATGTGGATGGGAGGGATTTTCTAGCAACTTAAGAAAGGATCCTTCCACGTATGACCACATGTGATTCTCTATGAGGTGGAAATTATTATCAATCCCCTTTTACAGAGGGTTGAACTGAGGCTTTCAGAGGTTAGTGACATGCTCAAGACTATACCACTGGTAAGTGGTTGGACTCAAAGCCTGGTTGCCTCATCCCAGATTCTTTTGTCTTGCTATTTATTTTCTATATATTTTTTTAAATTTAGAAGCTATTTCTGATTTAGGCAAAATGAATGAGGCTTGTGCATGCTCCCTTATCAGTGGCTATTGAATATCTTCTGGACTTTCATCCTAAAATGTCTTGCCAGTTGCCCATGGCCCCTGTGCTGTTGTGTTCTCTCCAAGTCCAACTTCCTTGGACTGTGTTTGAAGCTTTGAACACTCTCCTCTATTCAAATGATGACATTCTTTCCCCTATTCTGATCTTGGCTTGAAATTGAACCAGAAAGCAACTAATATAATCTGACTTGAGTGTTACCCAAGTACAGGGTAACAGTACACAGGATATTTCCTGCCTACTCGGCATCCATTTTTCCTCCTGGTAACAGAATCCCAGTTTTCCCTGGGGAATCCATTTCTCCCTTCCTTTTATTTCATGTGGCTCAAATGGCACCTGCTGCAGGAGTTGGCAGGTGCTGAGGGCTGGCTGGTCAGAGGTCTACATTTCTCGTGTTATAGTCGTTGATTCACTGGTGAGCACATGACCTGGACTGCTGTTGTGATAAGCCACTAAAATTAAATTCAGTCCAGAACTTTTGGAGGGAGATACAGAGAAGAAACATTTCTTTTCTACTAGAGTTCCTGGGTAGAAGAGAGAGAAGTCCAGAGCTGCTGAGAGTGATCTTGTCCCTGCAGTGTAAGAGCATGCAGGAGAATAAAGTCTGGAAACAGAGGGGAAATAATGATGAGGGTGAAATGGTCCAACAGCATCATTTGAGGCTCTGGAAAGGGTCAAAGCCAGATTTACCTCTGGATTTTTCAGGATGTTAGTAAAAAAATCCCCCTCTTTTTCTTCAACTAGTTGAAACAGAGTTTTCTATCCACTGCAGTGGTAAGAATCCCAATTGATAAATTAATAATCTATCCTTTTGGGTGACCAAAAGGACTCTTAGAAAAACGCCCCACAATAAACATGCCTAGGAAAAAGCAATAACAATTCAGGACTTCCATTGTGATTCAAATGATGGAGATTCTAAGGTAGTATAATGATAAAACTCCGAGTTCAGTTCAGTTCAGTTCAGTCCAATTTTCATATCCATACATGACTGCTGGAAAAACTATTGCTTTGACTAGACAGACCTTTGTTGGCAAAGTAATGTCTCTGCTTTTCAATATGCTGTCTATATTGGTCATAACTTTTCTTCCAAGGAGCATGTGTCTTTTAATTTCATGGCTGCAGTCATGGTTTGCAGTGATTTTGGAGGAACCAGAGATCAAATTGCCAACATCCACTGGATCATCAAAAAAGCAAGAGAGTTCCAGAAAAACATCTACTTCTGCTTTATTGACTACACTGAAGCCTTTGACCAAGTGGATCACAACAAACTGTGGAAAATTCTTAAAGAGATGGGGATACCATACCACCTAACCTGCCTCCTAAGAAATCTATATGCAAGTCAAGCAGCAACTGTTAGAACTGGACATGGAACAACAGACTGGTTCCAGATTGGGAAAGGAGTATGTCAAGGCTGTATTTTGTCACACTGCTTATTTAATTTATATGTAGAGTATATCATGAGAAATGCTGGACTGGATGAAGCTCAAACTGGAATCAAGATTGCCAGGAGAAATATCAATAACCTCAGATATGCAGATAACACCACACTTATGGCAGAAAACGAAGAAGAACTAAAGAACCTCTTGATGAAAGTGAGAGAGTGAAAAAGTTGGCTTAAAACTCAGCATTCAGAAAACTAAGATCATGGCATCTGATCCCATCATTTCATGGCAAATAGATGGGGAAACAGTGAAAACAATGAAAAACTCCGGGTAAATACTGGCAAGTGTGACATGAGATCAGGAATTCTATTCAGAAGAAATGAAATATCAGTAAGTGCTGGAATACTGTAGCCTACAGCCAGCTGAGATTATGAACTGTACATTTTGTTTCTGAATTCAAGATTCCTAGTTCATTGCCTTGTACATAGTGATTACTAAAGCAATAAGAGCAACAACCCTAAACCCTAATACATGGAACAGAGAGCCTTTCATGAGGAGATGGAAAATGGGTTTTTCCACCACTTGCCAGCTCTGATCATTGCTAGTGCCTCGCTGGGGCACAGGCTGGAGAAGACTTCTGAAGCTAGGTGTAGGCTGTGGGAAAGGGTGAAGAATATAGGTCAAACCTGTTGTTCAGTTGCTCAGTTGTGTCTGACTCTTTGCAACCCTATGGACTGCAGCACACCAGGCTTCCCTGTCCATCACCATCTCCTGGAGCTTGCTCAAACTCATGACCATTGAGTCAGTGATGTCATCCAGCCATCATGTCCTCTGTCATCCCCTTCTCCTCCTGCCTTCCATCTTTCCCAAATCAGGGTCTTTTCCAATGAGTCTGCTCTTCACATCAGGTGACCACAGTATTGGAGCTTGGTCAAATCTACCCAGCTGAAAAATGTTTTCTGCCATTGTATTTGGTTGGCTTGAGTCAGGTAGAGACTGAGTCTGAAGTAACCCTTGGAGGCCTGATGTACGCTTTCCAAATCCTTATCCTCTCTGCTGTGATCTTTAGAGAAGGCAAAGAGTCACACATCAGTGTGAACTTGTGGGATGTACTTGTGGTATTTGTCAGAACCTCACTGGAGTAGTTAAGATAATGCTCGCTACTCCAAGTCATCCATGTACTAGGATGAACTGGGACCTCTGAATATGTTATGTTACATGGAAAAAGGGAATTAAGGTTGGTTACAAATTGAATGAAGACTGCTGATCAAGACTGGTTTATCTGGGTGGGTCCAATGTCATCACAAAGGTCCTTAAAGATGGAGGAGAGGCAGATGAGCAGGTTGGAGTGATGTGATGTGAGAGAGACTTGGCCTGCCATTTTGGCTTTGAAGACAGAGGAAGGGGACTATGAGTTAAGAGACTGGAAAAGACAGGAGATAGTTTCTCTGCTAGAGCTGAAGAGGAGCCTACAGAGGAAGGCAGTCCTCCTGAAACCTTGATTTTAGCCACGTGAGACCCATGTCAGAGTTCTAATCTACAAAATGCTAAGAGAATACATTTGTATTGTTTTAAGCCACGAATCATGTCCATCTATTTGTGACCCCATGGACTGTAGCCCACCAGGCTTCTCTGTCCATGGGATTACCCGGGCAAGAATACTGGAGTGGGTAGCCATTCCCTTCTCCAGGGGATCTTCTTGATACAGGAATCAGACCTGTATCTCCTGTATTGCAGGAGATTCTTTGCTGACTGTGTCATCACAGGCCATTTTAACCAACTAATCTTGTGGTAATTTGTTATGGAAAATAGAAAACTGATACAGACTTCCTTGCAATGAGAGAAAACTATAAC
Source organism: Oreotragus oreotragus (assembly GCA_006410675.1). Taxonomy (NCBI): domain Eukaryota; kingdom Metazoa; phylum Chordata; class Mammalia; order Artiodactyla; family Bovidae; genus Oreotragus; species Oreotragus oreotragus. Next base: position 136,705 of record SJYX01006267.1, on the reverse strand, counting down.
ATGGAGTTTGAGTCACAGGATCAGAGTTGAATGGGATCTTGGAAGGCTTTGCTGCTGCTGCTACTGCTGCTGCTGCTAAGTCGCTTCAGTCGTGTCCGACTCTGTGCGACCCCGTAGACGGCAGCCCACCAGGCTCCCCCGTCCTTGGGATTCTCCAGACAAGAACACTGGAGTGGGTTGCCATTTCCTTCTCCAATGCATGAAAGTGAAAAGTGAAAGTGAAGTCGCTCAGTCGTGTCTGACTCTTCGCGACCCCATGGACTGTAGCCCACCAGGCTCCTCCGTCCATGGGATTTTCCAGGCCAGAGTACTGAGTGGGGTGCCATTGCCTTCTCCGCTTTCAGTTCAGTTCAGTCACTCAGTCGTGTCCGACTCTTTGCGACCCCATGAATCGCAGCACAAAAAAATAAAGTCTGACACTTTAGCCTGTTCTTAATTCCTCATACACAAGTCTCCTTTACCATATATTTGATAAGTGGTCTTCCAAGCTGTGAGAACCTATTAGCAATGGGAATTGCCAATATCCAGAAGGTAATTTGTCCAATTTTTGAATGATCTGAACCATCAAAGTTCTTTCCCATACAGCAAAAGCAGAAATGAGCTTTCCTATAGCATCATTTCTTTAGTTTTGGCCTTGTTTTCTAGAGTTGCACAGAAATTTTAAAGTATCTTGTTTACAAAAGAGTCCTTTAAGTATTTGAAGATTTAAGCATGAATCCTTAAAGGGTTCTCTTTTTCTGATTGAATATCCTCATGTTCTTCTTGCAGATTTGCTGGCACACATCCCCCAGTGACTAAAACTGCAGTAAACACTGCAGATGCAGTTTGATCAGTGGAGTATCTGCAGAGGTTTCATTATCTTCTTTGTTATGGACCTCACACCTCCATGTTGCCTTTCCTGTCAGGAGCATCTCTATCATGTGCCCAGTGCTGTATAAGTAACTCTTTCTCCTGCCATGATGGAAACCTCTCTTTCCCTTCCCCAAAGCTCTGAATGCTCTTCTTTACATCTACTAGATTCCTGATATGTTTATTCTTGAAACATGCCCTGGTTTTCATATCATTCCTTTTCCTGGTCTCATTCATTGTGTGAGCTGTGCTTGGACATGAAGTAGAAAAGAAGCTTCAACTGATCCCATAATGTAGAGGGGACAGCAGGGGTTGTGTAGTCAGAAACCTGGATTCAAATCCTGACTTTCTGTTCTCCTGGCTCTGAGCTGTGGGGCAAGTTTCTTAGTCTCTCCTGAACCTCAATTTTCTCATCTGGAAAAAAGATGAAGAATCATTCTTACTTGAGGCTCATGGTGAGGATTAAATGAGATTGCCCATGAAATATGCAAATATAGTCCTTGGCATGATTTACTGCATCTTCTCTCCAGCTTTTCCCACTACCTCCTACTTTTTTCCTCCTTTGCTTCCTACAATTAGAGAACAGTAAGAAATTGAGCCTCATGGGCTCAATTGAGAGAGTTTAGAATGATCATCATTGTGGGCTGGAGTAGTAGCAGACTTCTGGATGACGGGGACTGGACTCAACCTTGCAGGCTGAGTTGGGGGTGGGGGGCTGCTGAATACAGGGACGAGTAGGAAGGTTTGTTCTCTAACTCTGAAAGTGATGTTCATTTTTAAGCTTTCTGGAGATGAAGGTAAAGCTGCTAGCATTTTATGTCGGAAGGAACATTTCTGTTTCTAACTCATTAGTTTTGAAATCTAGTTGAAAGGAATTGGGACATGATTTGACTGCTGTGATGAGACAAACATGAAACAAAACAAACCACAAACAGGCTAAGGCTTAAATTCCCTGGGTTCTAAGCAGGGACTCCACTGAGTATGTGTAAGCTAGAAGAGTTCATTTTCTGCTTCCTTAGGGAAACTTTTTTTTTTTTTAAACTTAGCAGGCCTGGTTTGGGTAATGAAGACCGGACCACTGATGCTACCAGGTCGCCAGGGTGATGGAAAATCAGACTCAGGAGGGAACACTCAGAATGACCAGGAAAAATGGGTTCTGGGAAAGTTCTATGTTATTGAGAGGAGCTAGACTCTAAAAGCTTATCAATGTTTAGCTTTTAAGTTTTCCCAGAATTCATCTTTTTATATGGCTTGGCAAGCAATTATTTTATTTTTTTCTTATGAAACTATAATCTGGGACATCATTTTGAAAGGCTTGCCAGTAGCTCGTCTTTGGTCTGTTCTGCCTCCACTTGTTTTATTTTTAACCCTCTCTTGATTATTTCTAAACCCCTTAATCATAAAAGCTCATTTTCTTTTATTAGGAGGGATTTATTCACAAGGCTAACTCAGACATACACAGCATCTTTTAATATACATTACTGAATGCTGACATGGTTCTGCAAGTATTCAGAAATGCTTTCTGATAATGATGCTCAAAATATATGGGAAAATAAAGAAGCTCATACCTAAGCTCATAATTTGAATCAATTTAGTTTTATATATGCTGAAGAAATTCCCTTGACAATAACAATGAACTCAGCAGCCACAGGACTGACAACAATGACCTCTTACTAGGTACCAGGTGACAGATTAAGTGTTAAAGATAAAACAAGAAGCATGGTGGCTCAGTGGTAAAGAACTCCTCTGCTAATGCAAAAGACATGGGTTCGATCCCTGGGCCAGGAAGATCCTCTGGAGAAGGAAATGGCAATCCACTCCAGTATTCTTGACTGGAGAATCTGATGGACGGAGGAGTCTGGAGAGCTACAAAAGAGTTGATCACAGCTGACCAACTAAACAAATGCTAGGAGAGGCCTCTGTCCTCAGAAAATCATGTTCCATTATGAAAGTTCATCTCCCTGATACCACTAGTGAAGAGAAAATAAATGAAGAAATTGCAAATTGTACAAATATTATGATGAAAGCAAAAATGAAGAATAGTTAGAAACGAACAAATTCTGCTATGGACTGAGTGTTGGTGTCATTCCACCCCCATCAAACTCACATGTTGAAACCTGATCACCAATGGAATGGTATCTGGAGATGGAGCCTTGGGAGGTGATTAGGCCATGAGGGCAGAGCACTCACAAATGGGATGAGGGCCCTTATGAAAGAGACCCTGGTGAGCTCACTCTCAACAAGTGAGGACACAGCCAGCAGACAATCATCTGTGAACCAGGGAGTGGGTTTTCATCCGCTGCCAAAGCTGGCATCTTGATCTTGGACTTCCTATCCTCCAGAAATGTGAGAAATAAATTTTGTTGTTCACAAGTCACCCAGTCTGTGGTACTTGGTTTTAGTAAGCCAAACGGACAGACAGGCTGTGATGAGAGCACCTACCGGTGATAAGGTAGACAAGAAGAGCTTCACTGAAGATTAACATTTAAGCCAAAACTTACATAGAAGAAGGAATTTATCTTTCAAGGCATGAGTAGAAGAGTACTCAGGGCAGAGAAAATAGCATGTACGAAGGCCCTGAGGCAGGAAAAAACTTGGCATATTCAACAAGCCGAGAAAAAGCCAAGGGGCCTGGAACACACTGAGCGAGGAAGGAAAAAGAAGTTATGCTGGAGAGATTTCATCAGGTCAGTGATGTTTGAACTGATCCTACCTCAATAACAAATGCCGCTTCACTTTCTTCCCATCCATCTGGCACTTCCAAATTTTCCCCAACCCTTGCCAAGCCAAGGGAATGAAAAAATCAACCCACTGCAAACACTGTCAGCCTGTCTCACTTCTGTCTCTGCCACCCAGTGTTGAGGCTGTGGAACTTTCATCTATAAAAATTTCATCTCAAAGCTTAGAACAAACTTGACTTCCAATAGCAGCATTTTAAGGAGCAATTGCTCAGGACTCTGGGACTCAGTCTCATATCTATCAATGGTTTAGCTCTGATTTTGTGCCTGTTCTGATAAATAGCTTCTGCCTCTTCTTGAAGATCTGGTCCCAAACAATTTTTGTCAATACGTTCATTCATTCAATTCATTGAAAATTAGGTGTATAATGAGGAGCCTGGTTTAGACAAGACACTGCCTTTGGCCCTGGGAATATAAAGATAAATCAGATGGCTCCTTCCCCTGGGTCCTGGCAGGGTAGAGGGGAGGCAAGTGATGTGATGGGTGCACAGGTAGGAAGCATAGTCTGTGGGATTCAGGGAGGGCTTCCTTGAAGAGGGGCAAAGAAGTAAATTTAGCCAAGCATGGGGACAAGGTGAGATGAGCAGAGCAGACAGTGGGGTGGTGCCTTCCCAGCGGAAAAGATGGCAGGAACCAAGAAGGCAAGAAGCAGCACAGTGTGGTGAACTCTCAGGGCAACAGACCCTTGTGACGCGTCTGTGACGCCAGGACTGGCACTTAGGCTGTTGCCCCGGAGCCCAGTTGTGCCCCTGATCTCAATTCCATTGACCTGTGCAGACTGCCCCGGTGCAGACGCGGTGCCCTTCGTAACCTGCTCTGGGGCCCCCTGTGGTTATCTTCTGCCCACATCTTGGGGTACGGTGGCCTGTTATCCTCTGTGCTTTGCTCCTGCACTGCTCTCCCTCCCTGCACTTCCGAGGTGATTTCCTGACTCTTGGAATGTTCTGTCCTCTTCTTGCTATCAACAGGGCATCTAGGGGTTGAGTTAGAGGGGCTGTGACCATGACTCCACCCCAGAGGATGCTTTTTTTGGATTCTGCGGGTGGGAAGAGCACAGCTTGTTGACAAAGGGTTTCCACTGGCCTCTTGTGGTCTCTGCTCTGGGCAAGGTCTGCTTCCTCTTAGAGTGATGAGGATGAGAGGAGGGAAAGGCAAAGACGACATGGGCAGGGTGACAGTGACGGAGACCATCTCTGCCTTTAGAGCAAGAAAGGGTGATTATGAGAAGCTAAGGGAGGAAACCAAAAGGCCAGGATTAAACTAACAGGGAAGCTTACTGGGTGTGTTCCCCACAAACGCACAAACAAAATTACCCCTGGGGTTTGGCCGGTAGAAACACAGATGCTGGAAAACCCGAGCACAACTCTGTAGCACCTGACTGGCACTTTTCCTTCACAGAAATGCCCAGGAAAGAGATCCTGGCAAGAAAGCTCTGGAGCAAACCAGGAAGTAGGACCTCTTGAGCAAAGTAGACTTTTGGGTAGATTTGTGTGATGACAGACGCTTTTGCCTTCCTCATCCATTTGCTTGTTTCTTCATTTGCTCATTAGTCTGTTTATCAAGATCCATTCATTAGATTTTGTGCCTAGCACTGTGCTAGGTTTGGGAACTATATCTGTTAAGATAAGAGCCAGTTTCTTTTTTTTTTTAAGTTTTATTTTTTCTTATAGTTACTGTACAATATTATATTGTACATTATTGTACATATTGTAAAGATACTGTATATATTGTATAGATATATAATATGGTTATTCACAATTTTTAAAGTTTATAATCCTTTTATAGTATAGAATACTGGCTATCATCCCCATGTTGTACAATATATCTTTGTAGCTTATATTGTACCTAAGACTTTGCGCTTCTTATTCCCCTCCCCCTAGGTTGCCCCTACCCCTCTTCCCTTTCCCCACTGGAAGCCACTAGTTTGGGCTTCCCTGGTGGCTCAGGCATAAAGAATCCATCTGCCAGTGCAGGAGGCATGGGCTTAATCTCTGGGTCAGTAAGATTCCCTGGAAGAGGAAATGGCAACCCACTCCAGTATTCTTGCCTGGGAAATCTCATGAACAGAGGAGCCTGGCAGGCTACAGTCCATGCATGAGGTTGCAAGAGTTGGACATGATTTAGTACCTAAACAGCAACAAAGAAAACCATTTGTTCTCTGTATTTATGAGTCTGTAAGAGCAAATTTCTTGACCTCATAGCACTGATGGACTGAATGGGTGTACACGTGTTTGTGTATGTAAAATGTGATAAACAGCACAAACAAGCTATCCAGTGTTCCCTGGATGCACATAGCTTGGACAGCTGACCTCCCCTAGGGATCCAAGAAAGCTTTCTGGAACACATAATTGTCAAGCTGAGCTCAGATAGCACAGTAGGTGGGGAAGAACCAGCAGGGAGAGTGCTCTAAACACCAGATGTAATGTGTGCAGTGCACTACTCATGAAGGGGCGTGATTCTTCAAGGTATCTGGGTCAGGAAGATCCCCTGGGGGAGGGCATGGCAACCCACTCCAGTATTCTTGCCTGGAGAATCCCCTAGACAGATGAGCCTGGCATGCTACAGTCCATAGCGTTGCAGAATCGGACACAACTGAAGTGACTTAGCACACACGCACGAGTCAAATAAGCAAGATTGGTAAAAAGAACTCCAGAATGGAAATCAGGAGACCAGATATCAGCTTTGTCACCAATTACCTGGACTCTCTCAAACAAGTCACTGTGGAGCTGAATTGTCCTCAGCTGTCAAACAGAGGTATTCTGACTCATCTCGACATGCTCCTAAGAGTTTCAAGGACCAAATGAACAATCAGAGGGAAAACTCTCGAAAAAGGAAACTGCTGTGCCTTTCCCCCTAACATGAATTGCTATGGACTAGAGTCAGTTTAGTTGCTCTTGGTAACAGCAAACCTGTGTACCTTTTTCTTAGAGTACTTACTACATGATAATCTCATTTCTCAGTTACAAGTGGAAGAAGCTGGAGGGAAAAACTCAGAATTATGATCATTTGGGTCAGCCAAGAACACAACAAAATCTCGGGTGAAGGCGTGGACAGAGATGGTATGGAAATATTAAATGAAAGCCTCAATATCAAATCATAGGTTCATCACAGTACCTGGAGAGAAATGAGGAGAGGAAGCCTCCTGGAAGTAGCAGATCAGATGGAAGGATTCACTGAGCCCCAGGATTAGAGACTACATAAACCGCTGGCACCCTTCCAGTTCCACACCGTGCCCTTCCTCCTGCAGCACGCGACCCACGCACAGGTTACTGACGCGGAGCAGGAAGAAGCACTGTTGTCCTTGCCAGTGACTTACCTGGAGCCAATCTCCTTTGGCAGCCAGCCACCAGGGCAGAATGGGCGTTCCTCCATTACAGCTTTTTAAATGAGTCTTGCTCGTTTCAGCCAACTTTCCTTGGCTCACAGTTCCAGGATGGACTCTACCAGGTCAGAGTCTAAAAACAGCTCTGCATTTCCCAGATGAGACTTGGCTTGACTGCTTCTCTGTGGACTCAGATCAGGTCAGATGCCCATAGAGGCACCCCCTATGCAGATCCCAAGAAATGTGGCTGCTCCTGGTGTTTACACTCTGTGGGTATGAGAAGGCTATAGGCAGACAGACCCATCCACGTGGCGCTGCCACCAAAGCCACAGGGAGGAGCAGCCATCTTCTGGGGTGTTTTCCTTGGCACTCTTGACCAAAGTCATTGCCATCTGTCAGGTCAGTGACTAGATGAACTCATTTCCTCTGGTGGAATGAGTTATCCTAGAAAATCTAGAAGAAACTCCTATGGAATAGAGACTCAAGGACTCCAGTTCATCAGGGAGCAGTTCCCCACGCATCTCCTTCCTGAGCAAGCACCAGAGCTTCGGCCTCAAGTAGAGCTCGTGGCAACTCCAGGAAAAAAAATGAGAATGGGATGGCCATGGAGTTTGGGCTGGGTAGCAGTGCCCTTCACCTGTTGTTTCTGTTCCCTAGGCAACCTGAGTTGGGGCCAGGCTCAGGTTTTATTGACTGGGAGAATCCCAGGCTCCCTCATGAACTTACTGTGGAGACGCAGGAGTCACAGAGGCAGAGATCCAACCACAGCGGGAAAGGATGTAACTTCATGCAGAAGAGTAATGCTGGTTAGCAAGTGTGAACAAGACAAGCACTAATGTTGCTCTGTGTAAAGGATTAGAGCAACACTTATCTGATCCCCTTGAGAAAATTTTTCTTAAAATTCAAGTGAGCAAGAAAGATCCAGTCCGTGGAAGTTCTCTACTGTGTAAGTCTCCTGGTCTGGGAAACCATATCAAAACACTCCCATTTAAATCTGGAGGTGAAAATAGCGTGCCTGTCACTGACATCAATATTATTTCAGAAGGACTGGATGATGCTCATGACGTGTTTTATTGTTATGGCATTTGAGAATCTGTCAATGTTCTGGGCTCATAAAAGGAAGATAAAGGTTAGTCCTTTATGTTACGACTCCACGAAGAGGAGCACAGAGCCTGATGGTGAGCTATTAACAGGACTGGCATTTCACAGCAGAGCTGCCATGAGTGAGATCAGAGTTCATTAATAACACCTTGGCACACAACGGGAGCTGTTTGCCCTGTCAAGACAGGCGAGGGTCTGGGCCTCAGAGCTGGAGGTTTTTGTGCTGGGACATCTGTGAGGACCAGGGTCAAGTGAGGTCTCTAAATAATGGAGATAGTAATCCTCTTGACTGATCCCTAAGGGCAAAGCATGAATAAGAGTTAGGGGCGTGGATACGCTGCATAGGGGCACGCCACCACAAGTTTGCGTACTTGATTACTTCTGGTTTGTTCATGTATAATGATGTATCTTTACAGTAAACATTCATGTCCTGAATGTCATCACTTTCTCCCAATATGGACTAGGCTGAAATTTTTAGGAAGCCTGCTTTTGCCATCACAGGTAGTGCCTGGAACTAGGAGATACATATAGAAGACATTTCCACCCCTCTAACAGGATACTTTCGGGGATTGATTGGATGTATAAGATTTTTACTTTCTGGTATCTACCCTCTAGAAATGTGTCCAAAATAGTTTGACTAAAGCACAGTTCTCAAAGCAACAGAACAGACATTGGGATGGTTGGGCAGGATCTATCCTTGGGCGTCCTCTGATTCCTTTGGGTAAGGTTATTGGGTTGGAAAGGTTTTTCTTTGGTGGCAACTCTTCCCCTTCCAAAACATCCCAAACTGTTCTGTTCACTCCACCCTGTAACTCCCTTCCCTTGCAGTTGGTTACTCCATGGTGCTTTGCAATTATTCTCTTTCTAGTAAGCCAGAAGCTCCCTAGCACTGGGGCCTGCTGCCTCAGTAGGCAGGATTTCCCCAGAGCTGGGACCATTTCTCTTCCGACCAGCATGGGACACTCATCCTTCACCTCTTGTCTCTTCCCTGGGCTCCTTGGGAAGTGGGCTGCTCTTAGCTGCTTGCCCTCAGGTTGCTGGCCAAGCACGTGGTTGCAACAGGACCACAGGTAAACAGGCCTTCTTTCCATGGCAGCAAATTCAGTCACGGCTAGAGTGACTCACAGTCGCTGGAGTCCACAGAGAATTTTCAGTGGCTCATCTGGTCTGCTCCTTCTCTCTGTTCTCTCGCGTGCTCTTCCTGCCCCAACCCTTCTGTCTATCTCCTGCTTATTTTCAGTAACCTAATCGGAAAGCCTCCGATGTGGAAGAAAAGGTTCTTCATCTGCCTCATACATTTTGCACAAAAACAAAAAGTAAAACACACTGCAAAGCCCTGGCACTGTCCCGAGTCTTTGCCATTGGTGGGGTCATTGCCTGTGCACTGGTGAAGGTGGGAGGTTGGAGTGGAGGTGGTGGATGGAGGCTTGTTAGCAAGGTTTGGAGCCCCTTTTCTGAGCCACCCCATATCACAGTCCCAAGTTATTTGGATCCCTTTTGGGGCAACTGCTTGGCCTCCAACTGCTTTTTGAAAAAAATGAATTGGCTGCATTTAGCAAAGTAGAGTTAGTGTTTTTAATAGCCTGAAAAATGATATCCAGATGCTCGACACAAAGGAGGGGGGCCCTTCCCTCTAATTTTGAGCCTGCCACAGTGATCCTCAGCCTAGTCCCTCCCATCTGGACAGTTGCCCTATGCTCTCTGGGGGTCTACCTTGGGAGACCGCCCAGGAGCTCCAACTGGCCCCAAACCCAAGGAAAAAAGGCAAACCATCTGGAATGCATCGTCCAGATCAACTCCACACAGCCCAGGCACCCTGACAGCTTCTTGGGACGGTTGGCGGCTTGGATTTAATCCATCAGGCTCTCCAGTCAGAGGCCTCCAGACCTCTCTTTGTCTCCTTCCAGAATTTAGATTCCACAGAGGCACAATTAGACCTGCTAGTCACTTCCAAGTTTGGCTTTCTCAGGAAAAGGACTAAGGTGTGTTCTGAGTGACTCATTCCAGCCACTCTTGGACTAGGAATAAATGAAGGGAAGGGAATGGTTTCAGCAAGAACCTCTTCCTCGCCTCCCTTTTCATTCCCACTGCCACATCCTGACAGTCTACTGCAGCCCTGATGGTTGACACTTACTTGGAGGGGAGAAGGAAAAGCTGTCCCATTCTAGGATGTTTGAGGGATACTTTAAAATGGCAACCTGACTTCACACACCATCTTCTCACTCATCAGGCAAGGTATGCTTGGGAGAAACAAAAGAATCAGCTCGACAGAGGAGGGAGCCACTAGAAAAGAGGTTCTGAACCATCCTCAAATCAAATAGTAAAAAAAAAAAAAACCAGAATGAAGTGTTTAAAAAAATTTTTCCCTAAAACTGTAAACCCCCACCAACTATCAGTGCATTTATTGCATTTTCCCCTCAAGGCAGTAAGCCAAGGATTACTAAATTTGCATAGGCTAAACATGTTCCCTACCATCCTGTCTCTATTTGTTTCTTCTCAGACAAGAAAAAGGTAATTTCACCCAAACCCCTGACCATGGGAGCGCAGATTCCAGGTTAACTGGATCCAAATTTAAGAGACTCTAGAGTGTCTGATATCAGGCTAGCTCTCTCAAGTGGAGAGAGTGGAATGACAATGAATCCCAGAATAACCCAGCACAGTCATCTAAGAGTTGCCTTCAGAGCCTCTGGTGTGTTTGGCAAACAGGGGCTATGTTTCCTGTCCCTGCCTAAGTCTGCCTGGCAGTTGCTTCTGTGTCAAGCACTTCTCCCTGCTTCTCCCAGACCCACGTTTAGCTTCTGCTCACCCCGCCGGCAGGGGTTGACCAACTGGAACTAGCAGTTTCTGGCCTAAAATCGAGGCCCAACACTCCTACCTACGTAAGTCTCAGCAGAGATGAGTGGAGCAGACCACGTTTCTCTGTATTGTCCTGTCATCTCACTCCTCATGTCCCCATCACAAAAGCTATAGAGGTGTATCTAGATTTGGAGTAGAGAAGAGATCATCTTGCCTGACAGCAGACAAATTAAAATTCAACAGCAGAAGTCCTATGGTCATGTCACATAGGGAATCTCTTATTGGCTCCTTTCCCCCTAGGTTCCAGCATCTTTCTATGTCACTCAAACTACTCCAGACTTCTCCAGGGTCCTCTCTTTTGTATTCTTTCCTTCATCTCCAGTATCTACCAACTCCTTATGCAAAATAATCTAGCCAAGTCTTTGTCTCCAATAAGACCGTGTCTTTGGAGCATCACTTCCAAATGAAAAGAGGCCTGTAATGTACCATTGTGGATGGATCAATGTATGCCTTCCCCATGGTGGGGAAAACCCACTCGAAGCACTTGTCTTCTTTAAGGCATCCTTGTGCTGGGTCTCACTGGGCAAACCAAGGAATGTAGCTAGGGTTATATGGGATTGGGGAACTGATCCAATGGAAAAACTGGCCCATGATAGGCAGACAAGCATCATCCCAAGGCTTGATGAAAATCTCAGCTTTGACTTATATCAGGTCAAACCTGGGATTTCCAATCTGGCAGGCAGAGCTCAGACCCTGGGGATTCAGAAGATAATTAGTGCTCAGAAGACCTCTGAATAGACAAACACCATGTAGGAGGCTGGCCCATGGGTTGTAGGACCCAACCACAGGGTTTGGGTACAGGCCGACACTCCAGCCCAGGAAGGGGACCAACCGAAGGATAGTCCCCCAGTGCTGGATGGTCATTCAGAGCGAGCTCCAGCCTCAGAAGGGGACTTAGTTGCTAAGCAGGATAAAGGGCTTAAACGTCAGACACTAAGGTCAAAACTCTGGTGAATGTGGGAAGATGTAGAAAGAGCTATTCCTCGGGGCCAATATGCACGACCAGTGGTCACCAGAGGCCTCAGATCTCAGCTCAGTTACCCGTGAGGATATGAGGGGAGTGAGTAGGCGCCCTGGCTGTGGTAATAGGACCTGGCTGTTAGTCTCACTGGATGGTGCAGCGAGTGGGCTGGGCTGGGCTGGGCTGGTCTATTTATGTCCTGAGCCAGCAGAGCCAGTGATGTTGGGCTTTGGAGGACAGCAGAAGTCAACGTGGACACGGGTTATCTTCAGCTATGAAGGATAACATGTTTATTGTTGGAATGGCACCTCCCTGGCACTCTGACCATGCACCAGCTTGAAGCTGTGGGAAAGCACCAGATTAGAGGTCAGGTATCTCTGTTCTCGTCTGGCTTTAGCTAACAATCAGTTGTGGGCCCTTAAACATGTAGTTTTAATTCTTGAGCATCAGTTTCCTCATTGGTGATCTGGACATTGGACTAAATTAGTGGTTTTCAAAGCGTGGTCCTCAGACTGGCAGCATTAGCGTCACTTAGCAGCTTGTGAGAACTACAAATTCTCAGGCCCCACCCGGAGTCAGAAACACTGGGTCAAGACCTAGCAGTCAGCCCTTTAACAAGCCTGCAGGTGATCCTGATGCACAACAAAGTTTGAGATGCCCGGGGCTAAATAATTTCTAAATCCCTGCATGCTCAAATGCCTTTGGATCTGTTAGGAGAGATGAGATCAATCTCTCTCTCTCTCTCTCTCACACACACATGCACACACAAAACACAAACCACATATAACTTGGCCAATAAAATACCAGTCTTCAGATTTTGTAGTTAAAAGCCCTGTGAGCAGGTCTTCACTACATGTTCCAGAAACCCAGCCTACATCATTTTTCTCCTCAGCCTGTCACTAAAATCAGAGCCTGCCTCTGAAATGGAGACATTAGTGTTTCAGTCAGCAGGTGGCAAATTGGGCCATAAATTCTTGTCTCCTCTACCTCCTGCCCAATTAGCCAGAGATAAGATAGGAAGATTTAGTCTTTTCTACAAGCAAGGTCACAACCTGGAGCCCTAATAGCAGCCAGTTTCCAGCCTGGCTCTCCTGAGGCTCCTGCAGCGGATTGGCTAAGAGGCAGGTGGATCTGCCTGGTAGCAGGGATTTAATAGGCAAAGCGGAGCAGGGAAGAGAACCAACGGGGAAGAATAGCTGTGCTAAGCCTGTTGCCTTCTAGTTAAAAAAAATTTATAGATCTATTTATAATCTGTCTTGCTCCACAAAGGATTTGAGGCGCTGCCTTCTTGCTGAAAAAATCCTTGATGCCGGGGACATCTCCGCCTGGAGCAGAGGGTCCTGTCTTACTCGTACAGCCTCTGTGAAGGATACAATGGCTGCTCCAGGCAGCCTGTTCTAGAGTTCCCCCTCTTCCTGCTCATCCCCTTCCTTCTACCTGCTTCCTCAGAGAAAACGTAGTCACCAAGATCCTGTTGCTTTTTGTTTTTAAACTGCATAACTTGACACCTGGCTTTACAATTTCCCGTTTAGGTCAAATAAACAAGACCCACTAGAAAACGTTTGAAAGCCTGGTTTGAGGAGTGGTCGTGGACGGTCTATACATAGAATTCTTCAACTTCCCTCAGTGATCTATTCCTCAGGGGAAAACACCAACACAAAAAGCATCAGCTGGATACATACTCTGCATTGATTTAGGCTGGAGTAGGTGAGATTTAAATAAATTACTACATGGAGTAAGTGCCTGGAAGAGAGATAGACCCCTAGTAAATGATGAGTGGTGTCTAAACAAACAAACAAACACAAATATCAGTACATGGACATGGATTCATACCAGAACCATCTATGTTCTTTTTGGAAGAAAACGGACTGGTGCTATGGGTTCAGCTAGGTTTGTCTCTTGTGATATTAATTGATGCCTATGAGTCTGAATCCCCAACTCTGCTTCTTTTCCAATTTCTATTTATCTCCTCAGCCTAGAACAGTATTCAACAATTAAGTCACTCCTAGTTTTCCTCTTTTTTCAGAATAAGTAATTCCAGTTCTTCAGTGTGTGCATGCTTGCAAAGTCGCTTCAGTCATGTCCACCTCTGTGCAACGCTATGGACTGTAGCCCGCCAGACTCCTCTGTCCATGGGATTCTCCTGGCAAGAATACTGGAGTGGGTTGCCATGCCCTCTTCCAGAGGATCTCCCGGCCCAGGGATTGAGCCTGTGTCTCCTGCACTGGCAGGCAAATTCTTCACCACTGTGCCACTTGGAACACTTGTGCCACGGTTCTTCAAGAAACTCCCCCCAAACGTGGAGGTTTAGTACCTTTATGATATCCCTGGGCCACTGGGTTAATAAAAATAAGCAGAGATAGCCTCATATCAGTTTTTGACATTGGCTGAGCTTTCCCATGCTAGGTGGTACTCTGGCTCCAGAGGCCTTGGTTTCTGGATTTCAGATATGCTGTGGTGATTGGTATCACCTTTCATCACCTACTCTGCCTCAAGTGGTCCTCACTGGTGTGCATGTGGATACCCCATTTTTTTTTTTTTTTGGAGAGAAGCATTGGAGGGCTGTGTAGTCCCCATTCCTACTCCTGCAATACCACCCAGACTCTGGGAGGAGACCTTCAAGGGAAGCACTGCTGGAGACAGGTTGCTGGTGAGGATGGACAATTGGCCTCATAGCCCTGGCAGGAGGCTCGCTGAGCCACAGAAGTCCAGGGCCAGGAACTGCCAAGGGACCAGAGCAGACAGTCCAGGGAGAATGTAGGAAACCCAGGGACAGGGACTGACTCCTATGGCTGAAAAGTCTGCTAGCAAGAGGTTGGCTTGAACAGCTCTGACAGACTAGTGGAGAGAGGACCAGTGAGCAAAGAACTTGTACTGATGGCAGGGTGAGGGGGTGAGTTGTCCTGGGTGGAAACTTGAAAGTGGCTAGGCTCAAATCAGATGCCTCAAAGGACTTTCTGAACGGAGTGAGGCAACCTGTGGAGGCAACCCATGGACATGCGCAGGGGGCATTGCAGTTCTTCACTTAAATACTGGGCTGGATCTTCAAATAATCTGAGGAAGCAGAGATATTAAGAGAGGGAAAGAGCAAACATAAGGCACAAATACAGCAGGGGATGAAGGGAACTTCAGGCATGGTGAACACTGAAAAGAAGAAAATGCCTCTTGCAAATGATTCTCAAGAAACTGGAATAAAATACGGTAGTGGTGCCCTCAAGAGAATCCTCAGAGACAGAGTTTTGGGACAAGAGAGCAGAGGGCACAGGACGACATTAGGGTGGGGAGAGGGCAAGAGGAGAAACAGAGCCAACCCAGGGGGTTCTGCGGGGGCCCAGTGGCAGTCTGCCTGCCAGCACAGGAGACACGCGTGCGACCCCGGGTCTGGGAGGAGCCCATATGTCACAGAGCGCCTGAACCCTGCAGTACTGCCACTGAGCCTGTGCCCTAGGGCCCCAGTGCCACAACCGCTGCAGCCCCTGTGCCTGCGAGCCGTGCTCTGCAGCAAGAGAAGCCACGGCAACTGGAAACAGCACCCACTTGCCACAAGCAGAGGAAAACCTGTAGCAACGAAGACCCAGCGCAGCCAAAAAGAGAGAATGCGATTATTGCTTTAAAACGTCACAGGACGACCTACCAATATGAAGTAATCGTAAGTTCATCTGAAAGGAGACACAGATGAGAAGAAACAAAATCTTAAAAATCATAATGACTGCCCTAGCAGATACTACAATAAATTTAATTAATTTAATTAAAATTAAAATACAAACTAAACCAGAACAGTACTCATGCAAACATTGACAGAACAAAAAACAAAACAGATGACTCAGATTATTCAGCAAGTGGTGTTGGGTAAATTCGCTGAGTAAATGCTCTGTTGTTTTCCCCCTCCCCTCTCAACATGCTCTTCCCTCTACTGGTGGCAGGAGCTCATAGGCCAGCCTGGATTCCCTCTGCCCCTGAGAGCCCACATCCAATCCATCACAAAATTTGATCAGCCCTGCCACGAGACTGCACACACTACTCTGCTGATCTGTGCCCCTCCTATTCAGGGTCAGCAGCCCCTCTCCCTGACTGTGCAAGAGATGCCCTCCTGCCCCCTGCCCCACAGAGCCCTTCTGGAGAACAGCAGCCAGTCCAGCCCTTCAGAAATAACGGAAGTCCCTTCCATGGGACGTCCCTGGTGGCCCAGTGGTTAAGTATTGCCTTCCAATGGAGGGAGGTGTGGGGTTCTATCTCTGGTTGGAGAGCTAGATCCCACATGCCTCACAGCCAAAAAACCAAAACATAAAACAAAAGCAACATTGTAACAACTTCAACAAGGGCTTTAAAAAGTCCACATCAAAATCTTAAAAGGAAATAGCCTCCTCCAGCCTTTGGTATCTCTAGCGGTCAGAGTTTTATACAAATGATTTGCCTTTTCCTCCCTAGAAAACGTTTCAGAAGTCAAAAGAACAATTGGAGGCTGAGTTGAAAATGGACTACGAGAGTTATTTGGAACTGGAGAAGAATATCCTCAGCAATCTAGGTCTAAGCAAAGAGAAAGAATCAATGTCATACGTGGAATTAATATAGAAAAGTTTTCTGTAGAGGTGTTTTGGGGGTCTATGGGGCTTTTCTTTTTGCTCATTATTTTTCATGTAAGGTGAACTAGCAAACTAAACATTAAAAAGATTTCCTTGCACATATTAAGTTTTCATCTCACTACAATTAAAACTTTTGAATTAGGCAATAAGATCTGTTTCAGTTTGGGGACTGAATATGTACTAAACTTTGTACTGAATATAAAAGGTGTTGATAATGAAGCTTTCATTTTCCTGTAGTATTACAGAGCTTAAGACATCCACACTCAATCCTCAGCCAACATCTATTCAGAACCCCTGATCCCAGACTAGAAGTGGAAATCAAACTTTGCTCCTAATTATCAAGTTGTTTTGGTCACATCTCCACAAAATGCTCCCACTGGGCCACTGCACAGATTATCAGGCCATGAGCTAAACAAAATGTTAGGAATTTGAATCCTGAAATCTACGCTGAAAAAGGGTAACGTATGAAGATCACACTGAGCTTATCTAGGAGATAGAAAGTTAGCATAACGGTAGTGCTCAGTTGCTTTGGTCATGTCTGACAAGAACACTGGCGTGGGTTACCGTACCCTTCTCCAGGAGATCTTCCTGACCCAGGGATCAAACCTGCGTCTCTTACATCTCTTGCTTTGGCAGGTGGGTTCTTTACTGCTAGCGCCACCTGGGAAGCCCAATGTAACAGTAGAAAATAAATCAACAATTGACCGAAGGAGAGAATTTATGATACCAAATAAATACAGTAAAACAGTCACTAAAATTCAACAGCCAATTACAATAAAACAGTAAATTCTTTGCAACTACAAAAAGAAGGAAACCTCCTTAACTGGATGCAGGGTAGCTAAAACAATCCTACGACAAACGTTATACTTGATGGTGAAAAGTTGAAAATTTCCCTCAAAAGTGTGGAATGAGATGGTGTGCACTGTCCTGTCTTCTAATCAGTGTCTGGTTAAACTGAAGGTTAACCAGTGTGGGCACACAAAGGCAACAGCATGTGAAACTGAGCTGTGAAAGAGCTTAATGTGTCTCAATAAGAGATTCAACACACACACACACACACACACACACACACACACATGGGGTTAACCAGTGTGGGCACACAAAGGCAACAGCATGTGAAACTGAGCTGTGAAAGAGCTTAATGTGTCTCAATAAGAGATTCAACACACACACACATGGAATTTCCCTTGTGGTGGTCCAGGGCTTCCCAGGTGGCACTAGTGGTAAAAAAAAAAAAAAAAAATCCCACCTCCCAATGCAGGAGACACAAGAGATGCAGGTTCATTCCCTGGGTGGGAAAGATCTCCTGGAGGAGGAAATGGCAACCCACTCCAATATTCTTGCCTGGAGAATCCCATGGACAGAGGAACCTAGCGAGTTATAGTTCAGGGTGTCACAAAGAGCTGGACACAGCTGAGCGACTGAGCACACCAGCGGTTAAGACTCCACAGTTCCACTGCAGGGGGCACGGGTTTGATAACTGGTCAGGGAGCTAAGATTCCCACATGCCGAGTGCCCTCCCCCTGAAAACTTTAAGAGGTTCAACGTCACAGGAACGCAACCAGCATGGGAGGTGGGTTGAGGGGAAAACAGCAGGAGATGAGGCTGGAGCTGAGACTTGGAGCCAGATGGCGAAGGCTCCCTTAAACTAAGCAAAGGAAGTTGGATTAGAGTTTGCAAATAATGGGGAATTAATGGAAGGACTAACCAGGAAGGTGACATGATCAGCTTTATATTCAGGAAGATAAGAAACAGGTAGAAGAGCCTTGAGGCAGGAAATCCTAACAGGAGACAGTCATAATAGTTCAAGGTAAAAGATTAGGACACCCTGTCCCAAAGGTTAAAATAAAAATGAAAGGCTGATTGGATGAGGTAGGGAAGACAAAGGATGATGCCAAGGTTTATAAGTTAAATTGCTAGAGGAAGTAAAACTCAAAGTTATTTACCAAAAGTCAGGTAAGTAGTAGCACATGTCTGAGTGCCTTTGGCCAGATGACTTACTGCTGTGAACCCTTCTCCTTCTGTGGAGTAACATTTTATAAGAGCAAATGAACACCTGCATATAAGTGATGGTATCCAGCACATGTTAGTGTCGTTATTGGAATGTCCCAGGGACTCAACTTTGTGCCTGATTTTTTTTTCTTTCTTTCTTTCTTTTTTTAATCCACACTCATATCTTAGCTGAATCTATCCAGTCTCATAGCTTTACATACCTGGCTGGGACTTTTCCCATAAAATCGAGCTGTATATTCACTTAAGTACTTAATGTCTCTACTTAGGTGTATAATGCGTGCATGCTCAGTTGCTCAGTCATGTTTGACTCTTGGTGACTCCACAGACTGTAGCCTAGCAGGCTTCTCTGTCCTTGGGATTTTTCAGGTAAGAATGTAGGTGTGGGTTTCTATTTCCTCCTCCAGGGATCTTCTCAACCCGTGTCTCCTGCATTTCAGGCAGATTCTTTACCATTGAGCCACTGAGGAAGGCTGGGGGTATAGTAGGCATCTCATATTTAAATATGTCCAAAATTGAGTCCCTGAATTTCTCTCCAAAATCCATACTTCCTTCCCACTGTCCTCTAGTCACCTTGCTTCTAGTTGCTTGGGCAAAAGTCTTGATGTCATCCTTCATTTCTCTCTTTCTCTCACAGTTCATGGCCAATCCATGAGCAAATTCTTTTGACCACACCTTCAAAATACACCCAGAACCTGATCACATCTCTCCTTCCCCATTGTTCTCACCACGGTCCAAGCCACCTTCATCGCTGGCGGAATTGTCGCATTGATCTCCTAACAGTTCTCTCTTCAGTCTTTCTCAACAGCAGTCAGGTGGTGGTTTTAAGTGGAAGCCAGTGGCTGTCATTCTTTTGTTCAGAGCCCCTCCTCAGCTTCCCAGCTAACTCAGGACTCCTCCCCTCATCACCCCACCATCATGGCAGCCTCCTTCCACCCAACATGCCAGGCTGGGTCCTGACCCAGGTATTTGTGCTCAATAGTCTGTGCTTTCTGTAGTAATTTTCCATGTTTTATTTTCATATGCTCTCTCAAAGGGAAAAAAAAATATGTTGAGTACTTGCTATGTACCAGGCTCTACATTAAAAAAATTTTTTTAATTGAAATATGTAGTTGAAAGGGGCTTCCCAGGAGGCTCAGTGGTAAAAAGTCTGCCTGCCAATGCAGAAGACGTGAGTTTGATCCCTAGGTCAGGAAGGTCTCCTGGAGAAGGAAATGACAATCTGCTCCAGTATTCTTGCCTGGGAAATTCTATGGACAGAGGCCTGGGGCAGGTTATATATTCCATGGGGTTGCAAAAGAGTCTGACACAATTTAGTGACTAAACGAAAAGATATAGCTGAACAGAGTGTTCAGGGTAAGTCTTACTGGGAAGGCAACATTGGCGCAAGGATCTGAAGACGATGAAGGGTTTTGCCCCGCAGTCTTCTAGACTGTGTTTCCTAACCCAGCCCCCTCTTCAACCCCAGATGACTTTTGCTTTAGTTTCCTGTGGTCACCTCTTAGTACAAAAGAAGAAGGTGGGACTACAGAGAAAACAGGAGTGTCGTGGTTACATGACAAAATCCATTACCTGGAGCTGGCACCTTGTTGTCTCAAACAAAAGTGGGATTTTCTTAGCACAGAAGATACTGAATAAGCGTCTCCCTTAGGGTTATCAAGTAAAAAGCTTAGCATGGTAGGGCACACAGCAAGCAGTAAATGTTTTGCTACTATTTTATCTAATTTTTAAATACAATGTGATTGTTAATATTCATGCTATTGAAACTAAACATGGGGTTCATCTTGCCTATGAAAGCAGTTATTATCAGTTCAGTGTGAAATTTTTATTGTGTGTTTATAACCTCAGTTTTTCCAGATCTCATCATCTCACCAGCCTAAGGCCTCCAACGGAGTCATATAAACAGCTATAGCCCACTTTTCATGGGATCCTGCCCCACCTGCTTATCAGGTATTTCATCCTTCTGTGAAGCCCCTTCAGTTGTGTTCTGTAGTCCCTGGGAGGAAAGTAGAGTCGTATGTTTAAAAACAAGCCCACAACCACCAGGCCCTCAAAGGTTCCCTTCTCCCAATATGCTAGAGATGCTAATGGCCTGTGACAGAGGGGAAAATGCTGGGTCAATGCCTATTGTTAGTTCAGGTTACTGACCTGTGTTAGTTCAGGTCCAGCAAGAAGTGAACATCAAGGCAAGACTAGATGTGCAAGAGATTTACTGGGAGGCTGAACAGGAGACGTGAGGGAGAGCCTTCAGAGCTCGATGCAGGTCTGGTACCCATGGCAGAGGAGAGGGAAGGAAAGAGGATGCATGGGGTGAGTCTCAGACCACCCAGGACGCTCTCTTCCCTTTGCCTCCGAGACTTTGGAATTTGCACAGACTCACTGTGCTGCCTTCTTCGATCTGGGGATACCTTCTCTCCAAGACTCTTCAACTTCTCCAGCAAATGCTTTTTTTCCCTGGCTCAGACTCTCCACGTAGCAGACAAGGTCAGGCCTGCTGAATCCCATCAGAGAATACAGTTGGGGCTCAGTTCCCAAGCTGGGAACTCTGACTGAAGGTGTAGAAATATTGAGTGTCAATGAAAATGGAGTTCCCTGCTGTAGCTCCTTCCAGTTCTTACGGCTCCAGCCCTTTCCCCTATTGCCCCTTCCTTCCCCACTGTGGATCAACCCAGTCCTCTGTTTCTGCACTCAGATCTTTTGATCTAGTGAACTATGTAGTGACAAGAAAGGGGGTCTTGAAATCCTAGCAAAACTGAGTCCTAAACTCAGTTTTATCATCCAGCTGTTCTGTCCCCCAAGAGTGGGTTACATCACCTGTAAAACTGGGCTAATAATCGTACCTACCTCCTACAAAGACTGTATGTAAAACACCTGGCATATCGTTAGTGGTTAGTAAACGTCGCCCCTTTTCCTTGCTTGGGCTCAGGTGCATACACTCCTTTGCCAGAGAAGCAATAGTGTTTCCTCTTTGTCCTAGGTAATACTCTCTGACTTTAACCTTTTTGTTATTAGTTATAATGAAAGTGTCTCTCACTCTTATGCATGCCTAGTTTAATATTAGCCTTTGATCATATTAGTAAGAGACCAGACATATTGGATATAGTATTTAAAATTTGAAAGTAGCTTTTTTTTTGTGGAACTTAAAATGCTTATGACTACTCTGAAAATTAATCATTTGAATAAGGATTGATTTATAGATTAAATTTCATTATCATTCAGCTGTACAAACTGCTTTTTACCTACCAAGAAATGTTGCATGATTAAGCCAGTGTATTTTCAGGCCCTCAGATAAACATACAGTCTGGGTGCGCTTCGCATGAAAAGGCCGTTGGCTCCAGCAGACCATGGCCCAGGCCCACTTCCGCAGCCTCGGTGGTAATCCACCACTGTAAATAATTAACACTCCCTGTGCCCTGCATCCAAAGCCTGCATGGGGTAGGCTCTCTCCACCTGGTTGCTAAGCTGCCATTGCCAGGTCAGATACTATGTGACTGAACAAGGCCCTTGCAACGGAAATTGAATATCTCAGTGAAGGGCAAATTAAACCCTGTGTGATGAATTCACTCCTTCCACAGCTGCTGAGCTGTTTGAGGGTCACAGGCTTATGTAAAATCACTTCACACTGAGTAAAACCCCAAACATCAAAGAAACCAGCCATGGAAGTATATGGAGACAATAATGATTTTTTAAAATTGTGTAATTGCTTCCAAATACTTTCTTGTTCACAAATACGACATTAAAAACATATGCAGCGTGGGTGGAAAATAATACAGGTTGTGTTTTTCTGCAACAATGCCAGTGTTCCAAAGGGCAAAAAATAAGGTTTCTCTGTCACCTATACATGTGATATTCTAAACTGTTTTTAATCTTTTATTAAAGAGGGAAAGGAAAGAAGATGTGAAAGAGATTTCATATTATTCCTTGTCAACTAAGATACATTTCCAGTCCTTTTGTGAAATCATATTTTAGATGGCAGCCCACCAGGCTCCTCCGTCCCTGGGATTCTCCAGGCAAGAACACTGGAGTGGGTTGCTATTGCCTTCTCCGAGGTTTTTGAGGGACCAATTTCAAGGTTCATTCGAATATCAGTAGGATACAGCCTGCAGGTTGTCTCTCTAGGACTGAACAATAATTTCTGATTGTCATTAGGTATAGAGACAGCTGTGTAGAGTTTAAGCTCAGCCACACTCAAGCTTTGTGATATTGGGCAAATAACCTTTCTGATCCTCCATTTCTTCATCTATTAAGTGAGGATGATAATACCCATTGCACAGAATGGTCATGAAGATTATAGTCAGATAAAACATATGACAATTCCTTATAAAATTTAAGTGCTTTAAACATGAGTATGTAGAATAATAATAATAATAATAGATGGTGAACTATTTTGGGATTCTAAAGTGATTTTTGAATCATCAAAATAAGTTTACTTATGTTTACTATAGTGTATTTTATTGCATTATAACTCTTTACAGTGTTTAATTAACATTCAACTAGCCAAGATTTCCATTCTGTTACCTCACTGGATGTAAACAATTTATCTATGTTAGTAGCCAATTAATTTGGTTTAACAGTCCACCGACTGTCTGAGCAAACTCCAGGAGATAGTGAAGGACAGGCAAGCCTGGAGTGCTGCAGTTCATGGGGTCACATAGAGTCAGACATTCACTTAGCAACTGAACAACAGCAATTAAATGGGTCTTAAAGTCTGAAATTTAGGAAAAGGAGGAAAATTAGAGTTTATCTTGGGAAAGAGATAATAGGTCAGAAGACATTTCATATGTTCCTCTCACCCTCATCCACGTCAACCAAATCTGGACCCCAACACTTCCTGACTTAAAATATCTCAATGGTTGGCGCTCATCAGCTTCAGGACAGGGTCTAAATTCTTTGCCTGCTTAGGGCACAGCCCTGCTTACTTTTTAAGCCCATCTCTCACAGATCTGCCTTCCCATCTCCCCCTCCAGACCTTGCCGCCTATGCGGTTCTCCTCCTGTGCTGTGTTCTCTCTGATGTCTGCTTCCTGGAAAACACTACTCCCTTTCCATGGGTTAAAAACCACCAAAGGGCTTCCCTGGTGGTCCGGTGGCTAAGGCTCTGCACTCTCAATGCAGGGGGCCTGGGTTTGATCCCTGGTCAGTAAACTATATCCCACATGCTGCAACCAAGAGTTCAAAGGCTGCCACTAGAGGTCCCGCAGCTGTAATGAGGATGAAAGATCCCATGTGCTGAAACTAAGACCGGCACTGCTAAATTTAAAAAAAACAAAAAGCTACCAAGAATGCAAAAATGCTCTAAAATGAATCACTACCTAATGCAGCACAATAGTGAGTATCTGCATGCATGTAGCCCACCAGGCTCCTCTGTCCATGGGATTCTCCAGGCAAGGATACTGGAGTGGGTTGCCATGCCCTCCTCCACGGGATCTTCCTGACCCAGGGATAGAACCTGTGTCTCCTGCATTGCAGGCAGACTCTTTACCACTGAGTCACTGGGAAAGCCACAATAGTATCTGCTGCTGCTGCTGCTAAGTCACTTCAGTCGTATCTGACTCTGTGCGATCCCATAGATGACACCAGGCTCCCCCATCTCCAGGATTCTCCAGTCAAGAACACTGGAGTGGGTTGCCATTTCCTTCTCCAACAATAGTATCTACATACCTTTTAAAGATAGTAGTTCATGTGTGGTCTTCCTATAGGAAAATGAACAGTGCTCATAAGAACTTGTTTAGAGACTAAAAAGGAATTGACGATCTGCTGTTAATAGTTTTCAGTCACAAAGTAAGAGGAGTATCTGGATCAGAATCAGGGCTTTGGAGTCAGAAAGAATTCTGAACCACTTAAAAGCTTTAGAGATTTAACCATGACAGGCTTCTGCTGTGGTTGAATGAATTCTCAAAAATGGCCACAGCAATATATCTGGCCCCACGAGCTCTTCAAAACCCTTGCCACACCCCCTCAAAAGATAGACTCTATTTTCCCTTCTCTTGAAATTGGGTGGGGTTCTGTGGTTGCCTCAAAGAACAGAATACAGCAGAAAAGGCACTGTATGACTATTTTTTCAGAGAAAATTGAAGGTGTCCCCTCTTTCTCCTGCATTGCAGGAGGAATTTTTACTGGCTGAGCCATCAGGGAAGCTCACAGATCAATACAACAGAATAGAGAACTCAGAAATTCATCCACACAAATATCTCCAACTGATTTCTTGCAAAGATGCAAAAGCAGTTCAATGAAGGAATGATAGCTTTCTTCAACAAATTCTGTTCAACAGTTAACATCCATAAAGAAAAATATAAAACTCAAGCTAAACCTCACATCGTATATACTGTTTTCACTTTTTTAATGTATTTATTTTTTTATTGGAGGATAATTGCTTTACAGAATTTTGTTGTTTCTGTCAAACCTCAGCATGAATCAGCCATAGGTATACATATATCCCCTCCCTTTTGAGCCTCCCTCCCCATCCTACCCCTCTAGGTTGATAGAGAGCCCCTGTTTGAGTTTCCTGAGGCATACAGCAAATTCCCGTTGGCTATTTACTTTACATCAGAGGGCAGACACACAAACCATACTCACAGAAAACTAGTCAGTCTAATCACACTAGGACCACAGCCTTGTCTAACTCAATGAAACCAAACCATGCCTGCGGGGCAACCCAAGACGGGCGGGTCATGGTGGAGAGGGCTGACAGAACCTGATCCACTGGAGAAGGGAATGGCAAACCACTTCAGTATTCTTGCCTTGAGAACCCCATAAACAGTATGAAACGGCAAAATGATAGGATACTGAAAGAGGAACTCTCCAGGTCAGTAGGTGCACAACACGCTGCTGGAGATCAGTGGAGAAATAACTCCAGAAGAATGAAGGGATGGAGCCAAAGCAAAAACAATACCCAGCTGTGCATGTGACTGGTGATAGAAGCAAGGTCTGATGCTCTGAACAGCAGTATTGCATAGGAACCTGGAATGTCAGGTCCATGAATCAAGACAAATTGTAAGTGGTCAAACAAGAGATGGCAAGAGTGAACGTCGACATTCTGGGAATCAGCGAACTAAAATGGACTGGAATGGGTGAATTTAACTCAGATGACCATTATATCTACTACTGTGGGCAGGAATCCCTCAGAAGAAATGGAGTAGCCATCATGGTCAACAAAAGAGTCCGAAATGCAGTACTTGGATGCAATCTCAAAAACAACAAAATGATCTCTGTTCATCTCCAAGGCAAACCATTCAATATCACAGTTATCCAAGTCTATGCCCCAACCAGTAATGCTGAAGAAGCTGAAGTTGAATGGTTCTATGAAGACCTACAAGACCTTTTAGAACTAACACCCGAAAAAGATGTCCTTTTCATTATAGGGGACTGGAATGCTAAAGTTGGAAGTCAAGAAACACCTGGAGTAACAGGCAAATTTGGCCTTGGAATGCGGAATGAAGCAGGGCAAAGACTAACAGAGTTTTGCCAAGAAAATGCACTGGTCATAGCAAACACCCTCTTCCAGCAACACAAGAGAAGACTCTACACATGGACATCACCA